>JAMKCH010084996.1:0-80914 GCA_023653785.1 Ophioderma brevispina | reverse complement strand
CATGTTCTTATGTTTTTGTCTTCTTTACTACAAAAATGAAAAAAAGTTCAACTACTAAAGTTGACACATACAGTAATACTTTCAGAAACTGTCTCAATGTTCTTTTGAGTAGACAGATGACCACAAAGACATATTATCCCTGTAGCTTTCATCAAAGTTTAAAACCAAAGTTCCCAGCGTACACTTATAAGCGACACTTGGTAAAAAAGTCTAGGCAGATCGTATTTGAAATACACCTATCTTACCGTAAACTAAATGTAACTATTCTATCCCAAAACAAGTCATTTGCCCTTTTTGAAAATTATAATAAAACAAAATTCATGACTAGTGGTGCATATATGTATAACTTTCATGTATGATCAACCCCTTTTCAGGAGCAAAATATACAACTTGGAAATCAAAAATCCTGCTACAACAATATGGATAAGCAGCCTTCCCCACACACTCTCACTCTCTTCCCTCTCACTCTCATTTTTCCCTCTTTTGTTTTTTTTTGTGACAATCGCCCTGACAGCCCTGAAAATGGATCAATTTTCAAGTCTTCAAGCCCCTAATCTGTCTTGTGCATTCATTCGTGTTATAACAAGGTTTCGCTGGAGTGCCGTGCACGTACACTTAACCCGATTTTCATAAATTCAAAAGCCAGCTGAAAAAATTTGTGTATGAGAAATGTAATAGGTCAACCAAACCTGCTATCACTGTTCCTCATGATCGGCACAGCCTACTACCTGTGTCTCCGCCAAGTTATGCCAATGAAATCTGGATTTCCCTCTTTTCCCTGTTTAATCTGTCAAGAATTAATAGGATTGTCATCGGCAATCACATTCCGGATTTCAACTCTCTTTGGAGTATGTGCGGGTTATTACTGCTGCGCAGCTTTGCTTCATTCACTTTCGAACAAGAAAACATTTTACTATCTCTTTGTGTTGACTACGCCCTACATAGACCCAAGATAGTATACATTGATAAATCTCACTTGGTGTATTCTTAAATCTGTCAGTGTACATTATTTTAAGAAATAAATGATGGAAATGATAGATGGCGGAAAATTATTTTGCAAAAGGTGAGCTAAATTTGTCACAAAACTGTGTGTTATTCTCACTTTAGTGCCTACATTATGCTCTGTAATCGTTCAAATTTAAAACTGCAGAAAAAAAATAATTTTTTATGCCACAATAATATATGTAGTTTCAAACTTTAACCACACAGAGATTAGTACATTTGGGGATTCAGACTTCTCAGGAAAACTATTTACAACACCAATCACACTTTTGAAAAACTGCACTGAACCTTTCAAACGATTGTCTTGTCTTCGGTGTGTATTAAGAAACTTGTTTAATTTCAAGATTGACGTACTGGTAAGAAAATATTTATACAAAAATATCTTTTAGCCCAAAACAAGAAAAGTAGTATAACAAAGGACAATATTACTCGAGAAGGCTGAAATACCTGAAAAGATTGGTCATGTTGGAAAAAAGTTGTCTTGACCACAGCGCATGGTTAAACAATATTAAGGCACATTTTTTGAAGAGCAGCCCTCATTTTCAAAATATGTGAGATTTTCACCAGGCTAACGCTAGTAAACTATACCTGTGAATTGGTTAAGCTCGAAAATTTCATGCTGTCACAAACAAGGAATTTTGAATTAGTCCAGAATTAATATTTCGGGATCCCGATAATAATCACGGCTGGCTGGAAACGGCCTTCCAATTGAAATACCGGGAATAGCGCCATGTACATACTACGCTCATCCATTAGTTTGTTTTATTGGTTCATTGCAAGTCGAGTTAGAGTTTAGTTTTCTTGAGTTGGCACTATTTCATCATGGACGGACATATAAACGTAGCATTTCCAGCTCTGGCCGTTAAGTCAATCTGGGATCCCATTTGAATTACAAAATCGCTTATTTTTTATGATACTACGCATTTTTTAGCATTCATACAATTTGCAGGTATAGTTTCGTAGACAATTACGCAACATACTCTACAAATATCATTTTGAAATTGGAGGCTCTCTTCAAAAAAATGTGCTAATATTGCTTTAAGTTAGAGCTTCCAATTGTTTTTTTTTTTTTTTTACTTTTTATGTTTTTGTATATTTGTAATGACAAATAATATTTTTTGAAAATCAACAAGAAAGAAATAAAATTTCTGTTCCTTGGACCTTTCAATAAATAATTAAATTTTCAAATGAAACATTTAAAATGGAGTCTTTAATAAATATGCCACCCACATGCGTTAAAAAAAAATAACAAATGTCTACGGCCAAGATCCTCTTTGATCTACCTCATCACTGTTTATCTGAATACTTACATCACCAGGCCCCCTTCAGAGTTCATTACTTTGGCAATGGCAACCATAATCTTTCCAATCAAGTCTAGGCACCCCACTAATTAATCCTAATGACCTCAAAACACACCCACACGAAATCGCCCATGAAGAAGCGATAATCAATGGGGCAACAAACGAGATTTGCTTTAATTAATGTAATCATTCAACCGTCATTACATGAGGAATAATCCTCATTAAAAAGTAGTAATCTGTATTTGGATATACAATTTACTCAATATTTCCACATCTTATTGGAATCACATATTGATTAGTGTTCTCACTACCATTCTATGGGTATTGGATTTTGACACTTTCCCAACTTTTCCATTTCTTTGTGAATAAAATACAAATTTGAGTCGGTCCCCCTCATTTTGGTTTTGAGAGACACTTGCACATTACTGGGAGTTTTTCAGGTCCAGCACTGATCATGCCACAGAATGGGTTTGCCTCAATCATCTATTACCTTGTCATAAAACGAATGTTTTAAAATAATAACATAAAACTGGATGTGACAAAACAAATCAAATACAAACTAAATAACCTTTCCAATTCGCATTTCCTTTATATGCAACATTCAAGCTGGGAAAAAACTAGAATTGCTCCCAAACAATTGTCAAATACAATTAGGCTTAAATATGTCCAATTTATAATTGCACAGAAAGCAAATTTCTCAAATAATTTTCATTGGAATTACATTATTAGTTCCTTATGAGAGGGCTCATTGTAGTCATGTTATTTACCTGGAAATAATGTGCAAGTTTGTGTTCCAAAATATTGTTATTTTTGCTGTATTTACGCAAATATGCACATTTCTTTTAATCTTTGAAAGATCACCTCTGGATTTGTGCATAATTTTGAGTACCAATATATCTCTAGTGTGTTTTGTTTATTTTTTCATTTTTTAAGCAAATTCAGGTGATTTTGTCTGCTTGATCGTTGATCTGTCTTAAAGATAACAATTTTACATATCATTTTGTCAGAAATTACATTTTTTTACTTTTCAAGTGGTAAATTCTAGCTTTTCCCCCCCAAGATGTTTCCCCCAAAGTTGCCATCTTCCATGTGTTTCCAGATCTAGATTCTCCCAGTCTAGTCATGTGGAACTCTTCCCTTTGTCACAACACATATACTACATGAATATACAACTTGTTCTCTACCTGTCCTTGTTTAATATACACACACTGTACACCTGAACCTAAGCCATTTCAATGCTGACCTCTGTCCTGAGATTTGACCTCCCCAAATGTTAAGTCAGTAATGTCAGGGATTGAGACCCCAAGCTAGGACAGTTGAACGCCAAGGTTTACAGTGTATTTTGGTTAACCTCTTTGCTGCACTGATCACACAGAACGGTATATAACAACCTTTTTATCCCCGACTCTGGTCATCAACCACTAAAATTACAAATCTTGCCCTCCTTTTCTTCTTATCTGTCCACCTCTTTATTGAACAATACATCTGCCAGCTATGGATGAGTCGATTCCCTATAACGCATTCCTTCAAACTTGTCACAAGTGTTTGTGTCAAATCCTGGTTCCTCGTATACCTCGTAATAGTAGAGTAGATATTTGCATGAATTGTGCACTTGGTGATAAAATCATGGGAAATTTGGCATAACCCACACGTTTTTGGCATTTTCTAAGAAGGATTTTTGGCTATAGGGGCATCGTCAGATTTTTTTCGTGTAACAAAAAGGCGCCATTTTCCAAAAGGGCTGCCATTTCTGGTATTTTAGCTCTTTGATGGACTAAATTTGTTTTGTTTGTTTGTTTTGGCTCCAAACATGATTTGTAAGCCCAGAGCAATGCCTAAAATAGAAATTTATTTATTGGTAACATTCTGTAACGAAATGGTGGCTCGATTTCCAAAAGGCATTCTTTTTCCAAAATGGCTGCAATTTCTGTATTTTAGCTCTTTGATGGACTAAATGTGTTTTGTTTTTTGGTTTTTGGATACCAAACATGATTTTTTTTTGTGTAGCCCCGAGCAATGCCGAAAAATATAAATTGAGTTATGGGTAACTATTCTAACAGAAATGTGGCCATTTCCAACAATGGCATTTTTTTCCAAAATGGCTGCCAATCCTTATTTTATCAACTTTTCATACGAACTGGAATATGCATTTTTTCCAACCAAAAGCATATTTTCTTACACAGCAAGGCAAAAATAAACCCTGTAAATAGGCAATGTGGACTAATGGCAGACATTTATGTGATTGCACAGGGAAAGCTATCTTAAATTGCCAACAGCATATTTCTTGTTGTAAAGCACCAATGATGTGATATTGTACGCTGATTTCTGTACCGACCCAACAAGACGAATCATATTCTTCATTAAGGGAGTGCTACAAAATGGCTAACTTCAGGTGCAGCACACTTTTGGTGTTTGTGTAACACTGCAATAGCTACCTAGTGTGCAAAGTCATCAATGGCCGCGTCAATGTGAAACTCATTTTAAGATTGACAAACGAAGCAATCTTCAATTTTGGCCGTAAAAGTCTACGGCAAACAAGATTATTAGGCCAAAAGCATGAACATCGGGTAACTTAATAAACTTGATAGTCCTTCAGTTCGTTCGTATGCTGTATATAAACAATATCTTTATAAGTTTTGTGTAGGTCATATTATTAATTAATAATAACAATCTTGATTCGTGCCTAATGTAGAGGCCTCTATAGACACGGCACATAGTTAAAAAGGAGTAATTATCATTATCAATTTATCAAACGACAAATACCAATTCAATAGATAAACGTCCTATTTGAAACCACTATGATATACTCAATACTAATTTATTTAAGTAGACTTTCGAACATCTACTGTAACCAATAGATTAGAAGAGAAAGACACCCAGTTGTCTTCCATACTAAGAACATAATTGGGATACATCTGAATCTTCACTGTGAGGATCTGTGTGCTTGTACCCCACATGACATCGGTGAAATCTTGATCTTTTCAGATGGCCTCAACCTACAAATTCTGTAGGTCATATGTTATGGCTCTTGACAATGGATTTTAAGGATAAAAACACAAAACGCAGCTGCATTTGACTCACTGAACCTTGGTCACTTCGCTTTTGGAGAACATAGGGCGGAGTTGCAGTATCCAGCCTTGATTTAACAAAGGCTGGACCAATCGCAATTGTTGTCATTTTTCATCAAGGTACTTTCAAAATTACCCAATTTTCTTTATCCATGCCAGGCAGCCTTGCATAACTTGTTAACATGATTTGTTATTTCATGAGTGATTCCATATTATTTATGGGCTGGCAACCACATCCCAATGGTGAATAAGACAGATAAGCTGTCATCGGTGTAAACGACAAATTGAACACCATGTGTCAGTAATGATCTCCCTGTATTGGGGCATGAGAACAAGAGTAAGTCATACATCCCGTAAAACAGATCCTGTGCACTCCATCAATCTATACCGCCACCGGATCTGATGAAGCAAATTTGATCGATCTACCATTGAGTTTGGACATCTTGGTAGGAAAAGAACCAATTGCTTTCCAGTTATTGTTCATACCTTCAGGCGGTTTAAGAACTGTTCATGGCTAATGTCAATAGAGAGGCACTGAAGTCGCATAACACTAACATGACAAATACATCCTCTTTTTGTTTGTCAAGACCAATCAAGATGTCATATCGCTGAGATAAGTCTACGTCTGTGGTTACTAATCTTTCAATCCCCTTTCCAAGAATAGATATAGGGCGATATTTTGAGAGGATGGTGGTGTCGCGAGTCGGATTTCTTCAGCTGCGGGATCACAGATCTTCATGTGGAGTGCAACAAGTCACTGTATGCTAGTATTTCATGATTTACAGGAGGCAGCATTTTCTGGTCATTCTTTTGTGACTTTTCAATGAAAATAACTCTTACACACGATAAAAATGTATTTTTTTAAATATCCTACACTGTAAAAAATTATTTTATTTTCCCATTTAAGTCGACTAATTAAGTAGTAATTAGCTAAACAAAGTGGCGTAACTACCACATGATTTCTCGTGTCGTGCCACAAAGTCGTATCAACCAGTTACGACTTTGTTCACTCAACAAATTCACTTATGGTGTAACAAAGTCATATCGATCTACAGCCGAATTAGCCTAATAGGCCTAATAACTCTGGCCATAAATTGAGCCCTATACTTGAAATAATATGTTACATATGCGTATTCATTTACTTTTGTAAATTAATTACGTACGAGCGTAATTTGAGTGGAAAAGGTGGTAACTACATTTTTGATATGTTTTTAAAGTTTTTTGTGCCAAAATTAGCATAAATTAACATCATTGATAGAAAATGAAAATTGCTCTTTTCACAAAAAAATTGGGAGATTTTGACTTATACACCTCTTTTAAAACCATCGCTTACAAGAATATTAAAATGTATCACAGTATTCGTTTCCCTGTGTCGTGCAACAAAATCTTTACCAGTTTACGACTTTGTCTGCACTCAATTTTGCCAAAAATGCCAAGTTACGGGACTTTGATGCCATCACGGAGATGAGTTGAAATGCATGCTTGAGAGCTTGAGAAAATACATCAATTTGCACAGGGGCAAGTTCTTAACTGGTACAGCTCATCTAGCTGTTTTAAGAGGGGATGAGATGGCAGTAGTAGTATCATGTAGACTGTTACGCAGCTTTTGATCTTGTTGTGAAAAATTCTGCAAAAACTGTTAGCCAGATCTTTTGGAAGACATTCCATGGGTACGTGTGTATGGTTTCACATTGAAGTTTAAATTGCTGACTCATGGAAAAGGTCACGTTGGTTACATGTATAAATTTGGTGTGCTATGATACTCCGTCTTGGCCTTTCGCAAGGAAGAGGAGTTGTATTCAAAACAACTGATCCTGGTAAGCTTCCTTGCAATGTGAGCACAGTTGTGAAACTTGCGCTCCAGCGAGGGTTGTTTTGTCCTTTATCAATCTCAAAGGCATCTGAATACCAGGGGAGCAATGAGTATGGAGAATGAGTTTGAATTACGAGTGGAGAGCATGTTCGTCAAGGGTCTTAGATAAGGTGTTAGTATATTCATTAACAAGAGTTGCAAGTTAGCATCTAAAGGTAAACAGAAGTGCACATCTATCCAGAGCAGCAGATCTTTTGATGTTGCAAAATTATTTCATGTCTGCATACAGGCTGCAGTGAAGAGCTGATTTCAAGCATTTTTTTCATGTCATCAACAGCCCGCGTTGAAACCACCAAGTTTTTGGCATACTTTTCGACCTTCTGGAAGGGTTTGTCCAGATTAATCGCAATACTCTCCTTTGAAAGTCCATCCTCATTCACTTGGACATGGCAAGCTCGAGATGCAATCATGATTTGAGCCAACAGAGCCGAATTAAACATGTAGGTGGCTCTCTTGATATTTTCAGTGAGTGCTGCCTTAATTGGAGGAAGAGCACATGATTATATCAAGACCACCAAGCGCTCTAGTTTATTTTATTTTTTTGGACCGCACTGGACTAGTAAACTTTGCTAAATGCCATATTCTGGCATGTATAGCTTAAGACTGGTTGTAGCCAGAATGTTGCCCTCCAAGTTGGATCAATGGAGCACTTTCAGTTTGAAAGAAAAAAAAACTGTCTTTTAATGAAGTCTGGGCAACAACTTGGTTTATGGTTTGCTTTGATGAGTTTTATTGTCGGGTATTACAAAATATATTAACTCTTCATTCAACATAGAAGTAAGGATGATGAACATTATTCTACACGGCAAACCGATGCATACATCGGGTTAGTCCAGTGGTAGCTAGTTTGTAAGTGAAACACACTGTTATATCAGAATAACCTAATAGTGTCCTTTTAATTAAATTAAAATCTATTCTTAAGGCACACCCTTTGTGAAGACTTTGTGACTCTAGAACCAAAGGTACAGTTTACAAAAGGCTATACGGAGTAATAATGGGGCATCTTGAAAATGGCAGCCATGCACTGTTGTCATGCCAAAATTTGAACAATGCTCAAATAAAACTTTGTTTCACTTTGATTTATGAAAAAGACCGTTATACACTTATTTCATTCAAATATGTAAAAATAGCTGTTAATGGCGGCCATTTTGGGAAAAATGGCGCGTCATTACTGGCCATGGGGATAAACATTGTGCAATGGCCATTTGATCGAAAGTTCTTTTCTAAAACATCCAAGTAATCAAAACATGCAGCTTGAATGCCTAAAAGCACTGTATTTATCAACTCAATCTCAAATATAGAGGATAAATAGCAAGTAATGGCAGCCATTTGAAAATGGCCGCCATTTTAATCAGAGGACAAATCTGCGATTTGCCCCCATAGCTAAAAGTCTTTCTTATGCATGCCTAGATATGTGCCAAATTCATGGCTTTTATCACAAGTGCACCCAATTCCCCCAAAATATTGCACATATTATCTACTATAAGCTCTCAACAGGTATGCCTGGTATGGTAAACACTATCTGGTTTACTGGCTGAACCTAGCAATGGGGCTAATACACAAGCTTGTGATAGAGCCAAGTCAGGAATGTACAGGCCAGCATTATGGCTCTTGCTGTTGCCTGACCTCATCTGACCTCCGGCGAATACAAGCCACAAACAGTGGCACAATCATTGTGGTTTTTTTGCCCATTCTTAATAAAGTCTATCATACCTCTCATTCCTTTTCTAAACCAAAACTTAATCTAGTGGAGTATCAACCGGAAGAAGAGCCGAGAGATCTAAATTTACAAGAGGTCAAGACTAGTTTTAAGTGAATTGTACTGTATTCAGAGATATCCCTGAACTTAAATATAGGTCTGTGTTTATATAGGAGGACCTAGGTTAAGTGAAGCTGCTTTGGAAGCAGCTGATTCCACATCAGTGTTGTTCAAGGTTTCTCAGATACTCTTGGCCTACATGTAAATACCTACATGGTGTATCACAGCATGGGTAAACTTAAAAGGATATGGTTCAATTAATGAAGTATAACAAATCATGCGGCCTTTTTATGTTCTTAGAATGTAAGGTTGAAAACAACAAAGAAAATTCCCTTTACAATGGTTAAGATGGCTAGTCAATTCCAGTTTGGTTACTTTTTCTTTTTTACAGTTTGTCATTTTTAAAAAACTAGTGTTCCTGAACAAAGAGCAGATGGAATAATATCATATCCATATTTTTATATTTAATGTGATCAAAATTTACTTTAGCCTCAAGAACCAGGACTATGGGGGGCTTTTTTTTTTGGGGGTCCATTTTAGTATGCTGGATGAGACTTTGGGAGACACTTCGAAATGTTCGGAAACTGCATTTAATGTGTCTCAGGGATTTTTTATAGGGCTCGCATTGACAGCAGAGCCCAGCATCTCTAACTACTAAAACGTAACTTATAAATCAGATCATGTAAACATTCTTTACTTTTAAAGTCAGTCAGGGACACGGCTGTGGATCTCAATTTAATTCCATGTTTTTTAAATATAGCGTCATGGAACACCGGTGTCATTTGCCATCGCAGTTTGTGAATGGGTCAAAGGTCACATGAGATCACCAACTGTGGGACACTATCCCAAGGACCAATCAATGGATCAAGGTAATGAAACATGTGTTGCACAGTAAGTGGAAAAACAGCTGGGCAATTCTTTATGTTTATGGTAACATTTTTTACCACAGACACAACACAACCCACAGAAGATACTACATGTGACAATCTTGGTTTGAAACATTAAAATTTGAAAAATAGACTTCAATTAAAGTGGATAAAAGTAGGAGGGCAAACGATTGAATGAGTTCTTACATGACCAGTCCAGACCCATCCTCTATTTCAGCAAATTTCATCAAAACTTTAATTTGGCCTTTTGCAAATCCACAGCTTATTGCCCCAACACAAAAACCACTTCAGCAGTGTTTGGTTTAAATTGACCCGATGATGGTACGGACACAACCAAACTATACCAAACAAACAAAAATGTTATATTTGGACATTTTGCTGACAATCCTCATCCAAACAAAAACATCCATGCTGAGCCGTGAGATTTAAGGGACTAAAGTCAAAGAAACTTGCATGTTAACCTACCATGTGGTGGTTTTACCAAGCTTACAGGTTCTTTGATGCTATCTGAAAACGTCCTTTGAAAAAAGACTGCATATCCTTCTCCTGATACAACAAAAGCCCAACCCTTCCTACACAGCATAAATTAAACTAACTAACCCATGTAGTGCGCACCAAGTCTATGACAAATATAGGACACCTGGACAAAAATTGCTGCTACAGAAGTTTTCTTGCTGGTACAACTAGCAGTAAAAGATCTAACCAAACAACATCTCAAAAGGTTAGAAAACGGGAAAGCCTGGCAAAGCATGCTAATTTGCATTTATCTTATGTGACGTATACGCCCATATTTCGACAAAAGGATAGGCTATAGCTCATAATGATGTTTAGGGATTTTTTCCATTTTTTGTTAGTATTTTAAACAATGTTTTTGCATGGCATGCCTGCAAGGTGACAGTAGCAATTGCATTGATATATTAAAAGTGGAAATGATGGCCGCAATTTTCCAGCCACAAATTAATTTTGCGTTCTTACTGAGTTGTTCAGACTGCAATCGGCTGGGGAGATTTTTATTTGGCAAATTTTATCAGAGAGTTTTATTCAAACACCTTGGGTCATCATATGTGTGTGGGGGGCACTCCCTAGTGCGAAGTGATGGGTATATGTGCCTCGGCCAGGTGAAAATAGGGTCTTTCCAGGTCCTTTATATAAAATGTACCGTTTGTTGTTTGTGGGTTTTTTTTTTTTTCCCATCTTCTGGTTTTCTTCGGTTGTTGTCATCGGTTCCAACAAGCTGCCTAAAAATGGGGTCCTCCAGTTATAAAAACTTAAAGAAAGGGGGGCCAATGCTGTTAAAAACCTGAATGTTAAAGTGACTCTTTTCAGAGTTCAAATTGCCAATGAAAAATTCAAAATGCTCTGGCCAGCATGAAATTATAAAATTGTTAAAATGTGCACGTATCGGCTGCGAAAATGTTGAATTTCGGTGTT
The DNA here is from genome assembly GCA_023653785.1 of Ophioderma brevispina. Classification (NCBI taxonomy): domain Eukaryota; kingdom Metazoa; phylum Echinodermata; class Ophiuroidea; order Amphilepidida; family Ophiodermatidae; genus Ophioderma; species Ophioderma brevispina. The sequence continues at coordinate 69,593 of JAMKCH010084996.1, read as the reverse complement.
CAAATTCTTTTAAAAAAGTGACAATTTAATTTGCAAACTTGTGATTGAAAGGTGGATTAGCAGGAAAAAGAAGAAAATGGGGGTGGGGTTTGGTATGTGAACATTTTAAAAGGGGTGGGTTTAATTTGGCACATTATAGCCTGGGTAATAGGTAGGACGCAGCATAAAAAAAGGACGGGTCAAGATCCCGGACGTCACCAAAGTCAGCTTCTTACAGACCTTGACTACGCAACTTTAACAGGGGATGTGATACGTGCTGCATAAGATCTACTAAAAGATCATTTGAGAATGATGCGATAAAGTTAGTCTCCACTAAATGCCCAGGAAGAGACGGAAGGGAATACATGACCCGTCCCTGAGGAAGAAAGAGATCATCAACTATCTGCCCTTACCAGGTACAACTCAAAAAGGGTAGACCTCAAGTACCTAGGGGGGTCTATGCTGGACAGAAGAAAGACTGAAGAGTTAAAAGGGCCGTGGCCTGATTGCTAATTCGCATCGTCTTCTATACTCCACATTATTATTTACCGGACGTGGTCAACATTTAGGTATTTGAAGAAGAGCTACTATTTTCTCACTTTACCCCTGTGAAATCTTAGGGCTAAAGGATATTTGGTTTGGAAGTTATAAGCGAAAAAATGTACCCCATTTTGGATGGACCGATAGTAATTTACACCATATAGGGCTAAGAAAATAAGGAAAAAATCATTGTTTTTAGCTCTCACATGAAAACGGGTTGGAATATCATCGAAAACCTATACAGATGGGGTTAGGGTGTGAAGACCATTCTATCAAGATTAAAACTTATTGACTCAAAGAGGTCATCCTCTTTTTAATATATTAATAATAACCAATTTTAGGCCAAAAAAAAAAATGGACCATAGGTTTATGCAAATTAGCATGTCTGGCCATGCTTCCTTTTTGTCTACCTTTTTGAATGTTGTTCGGGAGGGTTGTTACAACAAGTTACAGCAAGAGGACAAATCTTAGGCTAGCAATTTGTCTAGGTCATACCGTAGTAGATTAGTGGATAATGGGTTTACCTAAGTGAGTGAGGTACTCATATGGGATTTCCAAAAATGCATAGAGGTTGGCTTTCAGAGCCTTAGAATAAAGGGTTTGCGGGGGCAGGCCATATAAAACCAAAATTTTAAAAACCAAAATTTTAAAACCAACATACAAAATATGCTTCAACCAGCCAATTCACCCCTTATCCACCCATTTGTGAAAGCTGTATTCCCAACCACATGAACTCTGCTAAATTCTGTGATGCATTGTAAAATTTCCTAGCAACATTTCTATAGTTTTTTAAACCACCATTTTTACAAAATTATATAAATTCCAATTTCAAACGCACCATTAGCACAATATCTATAGGATATTCGTATTTTCTTGGGCATTTTAAAAAGTCTATTCACACACGATGTTACGTTTGTACAGTTTTTTAAGCATTAACCATTAATCTTACAACTAACTGTTAACCTCAACATGATCATAACAATAATCAGTCCAAAAGATCTTGCTCATAATAATCATCGGAATAAGATGGTATAAATTATTTTAATATTAGAAGTGGAAACCCTAACACTTTCATGCATGTTTAGGCACAAACATTTCAAATCATTTCAAAAAGATTATGTCATCAGGCTCCGCATAGTTATAAACCGACACGTAATCATAAAAAGCCCACATAGTGCCTGTCCCCCCCCCAATGAGTATTTTTGACGTTGATGGGCTCCTCAACGTATCGCGTCTAAATAAACGAAGCATGATGAATGAAACAGTCGGCTGCAAGCGATGTTAAATCAGAGAAATATTCCAAGTCATTCGGACGCCAAATTTGAAAAAAAGGATGGAGGTGACGTTTGGACCTTGGTCACATGCAAGCAGACAGAGAGAGAAAAATAAACAGTGGGAGGAGGAGAGGAGGAGAAAACTGGGAATCACACTTTTTTTTTAAACTTTAAGTTTCTGTTGTTTTAAACAAGTTTCCTGTTTATAAAGAGCCCACTCTCTAGGGCTATCAAAACTGTGAAAATCAACAAAGAAAAGAATCAACAGATGCCAATTCTTTTTTTTTTTTAGCATTCAAAAATCAGAAACCACCCACAAGCCAAAGAGCATAAACCAAATCACGAATGACAATTCTTAATTTCTTAAGTGTGTCACCAAAAAAATGTAACAATGTTGTATCTATTTGATTTGAGTCGTCTGATATGTTAAGGTTTGTTAGATTTAGAGCATTTTATTTCTCAAAAGCTTACACCAAACGGAATGTTACAAACTCGATAATCAGCCCCCCAAATAGTCTATGTAACATTGCAAATCAACCACCCCCCCCCCCATTTCACTGGTAAGGAAAAATATTTGGAAAAATCGGAGGAAACTTAAACAATCATTCATATGCAAAGGACACAAGCTTGTATTATTACTAAGGGAGAGAATAAGAGTTTGAGGACAAGAAATGGAGTAGTATTATCAGCAAAAGTTGAGTTCTTGGGCCCCCAAATTTTAGCACACAACTATTTTCCATGTTTTTTTTTCTTTAATTAGCAAAGTAGAATATTTTTCCCTGTTTGTTTTATTTTTATTTCAAAAACCGGCACGTTTCACAATTCTTAAGTCAAGGCTTTACTAATTGTCACTTCAACTATACAAATAAAATCCCTACTAAATTTATTGCTGGTTTTCACATTTCTCTGTGCTACAGAAATGAAATGAAAATATTTTGTTTTTTAAAAACGTTTTTATAAAAATGTTCAAATATGGTATTTCAAAGCAATTCTATTGTCAATTTTTGAACGGTAAGGAAATGTTTTCATTCTGATGTGCACGTACAGGTCAAAAAGAGAGAGGTTGCAGTGCTTTGCTACGCTCTAGTTACTGGGGAAAAATGACTCTAAAATACTACACGAGGTAAAAAAACAAGCCAAATAATCTAGGGCCTGGTGTATTTGACCGGACATTTGATTATTAGTCTTGTATTTGTATTATATAAAAGCTTTGGTTCTTTTCAAGAGAGCCAAGTAATCAATTCAACTTGTTACAGCTTTCAGTGTTTTGCAATATTACGCCCATAGTAAAAGATGTAAGACACTCCAAGAGTTTCAAATTATGTCATTGCATTTTAGTCAGTAACAAACCACGAAAGTTCATTTTTTGAATAAAGATATAGCAATAAGAGCCAACCAGGCAAAATTGGTTGATTTTTCTAGTAAGCATAATCCTAATGTCGTCTTGTATTTCTGACTGATTCCCATTGTGTCAAATAGTAAACTCCAATATTCGAAAGCTTTGCACAGATTTCAAACTTGTGAAATCTACCTATTTAGTGGCTTAAATTTAAGACCCAATTCAGAATTATGTTACTTCCTATGTGAGTGACAAAGAACACTCTTGACCTTTGTGGTATTTGGCGAAAACCTAGGTGGGCCAAAAAAGCTGTCCAAAATGACAATCACAATTGAAATGGGATAATTATGAGAAAACTCCACTTCAGGCTGACCAATTCATAGCTCGTACCAATACCTGACCAAATCGAAACAAATGAAACAAAATGCTCGCCCAAAAGTTTTATCCCATGTAACGAGCCAATTCATAACCATCAGGATTGACTGTTGTACAGGAAACTAACTTTCTCCAAAATTGCAAAAATTTCGACATCGGTGGAATGCACGCCTAATGCGAAGCAACGACAAACACGTGTCGGGGCGATCAAGGTGGTCGATAATGATTGAGTCGTGAAATAAAACAGGCACCAAGAAAATGGAGGAATTTCAAACAAGAGAATGCCTAAGACTGACGTGTTCAACGCACCCGTACAGCAACAGTTTTCAATTTCCCTGCCCAATTACGGGGAAGGAAATCTCTAAATTTGGAATGTCCTGAGCGTGTCCCCAACAACGCTACTGTTACCCTTATTCCTGACACACAGACCTATGTGTGGAACTCCTTCAGGCAAACAAAATAGGCTAACATGGCTGCTTAGAAATCTACCTTGGCATTTACTTGGTTACCTAATCATATAGGTTTAACACCACAATGCCAAAATTGATAGATCCACCTGAATTGAGCCTTATGTGCTACAAGTAATACCATTGAAATTGCTGTCTTTGAATCTAATAGAATGTATAATATAATGCATACAATCTTAAATGCTAAACAATTAATACATTAATGTTCTAAGGGGCTATTGAAATTGAAAGACATTATAAATATGCTAAGTGCATAAGAAAATGCAGAAAATCTAGCTAGGACTTTCTAGCTAGGAGGTCATATGAATTAGAAGTACATGCACCTTCATAGTACAGTGCACTATGATGAAGGTGCACAGTACTGTGTACTATGCCAGTTATTAACTAAGAACAAAGCACCAAGAAGCTCAATTGCTTGTTATGTTGCTTCTCTGTAGACTGTAGTGGCCTGAAGCTTTTTGAAAGAAGTTTGTAAAGACCTATTTTTTTTTAAAAAGGCAAATTTTAACTGTCATCATGAAGAGACAAAACCCTACAATGTCCATATTCTCAAGATTGTGACCTTGAAATGGTAGTGCAAACTTGCTAGAAATTCTGACCACCCTTTTTATGTCAATTTTTTTTTTCTTTCCTTTTTAAGAACTGCAAAATTTCAGCTAACCAGCAAAATCCAACATCAGATATCTAGATATGTTTTAAATCTGCCACACAAAAATATCCTTCCCAACTATTTTTAATTACCCCCAGTTTATACTTGACATTATCCAGAGCCCAGTTTTGCAAAAATAGCATCGTGAAATGGAGATACGGTGCCATTAACATGACTCTCCAAGTTGCAGTTGTACATTCAGAACATTGTACTTATCTGCCCACATAAGTCTCTCTCAACTCACCGGGGAAACAAGAAGAACAGACAAACCCTTCAATAGTAATTGGCATTAAAGGAAATCACCTAATATACATTGTAATTATTTGAATATTTGCAGCTTAGCTAATGTTTCTCCTGCAAAATGGCAAAAATGGAGACATTTTTGCACTTGCGCAACAATATATGTTCAGAACTCAAACTTTCTTCTCTTTTTTTGGTTTGAATAAAAATCCTTTCAGAAATGCTTTGCTCCCATTTTAAATTCACTTTTGGTACAGCCAATTTCAAACATGGTAATGAAAAAACATAAATTTCAACATCTTTGACAAACTTCTAGGGGACGAAAAATGACTTGAAAAGTGAGTAAATTGGCCTCTCCGTGCCGTGCGTTACAGATTGCAATTTTCCTACGTGATCCACACAATTACGTAGGCCCTACCTGCCATCCTTGCTCCATAAAGTCCTCATGGATATGTCAAGTCAATGACAAGGCAGCATTCATCAACATGCTTACAGTCAAATGACATTGAGGGATGCAGACAATCAAAATATATTTATAATATCAAATGTTCATTAGATTTGCCCCATGTTCAGCGACCCATTTCATCAGATATGACCGGTCATGACACATATAAACTTTGAATGTGGGTTAATATGGTCAGGTAGTAAATAAGAAAAAGAAACCCATGTGTTGCCGTGTGATTGATTTGCTTTTGATTCATTAGAGAACCAGATGCACACGGACTGCAAATAAAGTGTCAAAGTCATGCCCGAGCTTGCAAGGGCTTCTCTGCTGCACGTGTACAATTCCATACATGGTGTTTTGATCGCTTTACGAACGTTATTGTCATCGTATTTTCAGTGATAATTACTGAAAAGATACTGATAGTTCCCACAAGATACTGACATCTATCTTTGGCCTTTACAGCCATCAAATTTTTGACAATCTATTTAATAGTTTGAAAAAAAATGTGGTGTGATCAGCAGTACCTTTTTTCACTAATCAAATGAAGTACTTAAAGACAACATGATTCCTGTCCACATTAGAAAATGCAGCATATTTATGCAGAGTTACTCATCATTCAAAACATTCAAGTTTGAATAATTTTATTTTGATATTCAAAACCAATACTGAAAAATGAGAAACATCCTTGGGTGCTTGCTATCTTATGTCTCTAGATCACAAAAACTAATGTATCTTTTTTTTTATATTCATTTCATAATTATTTAGATGTAAACAATAATTTTGGATGAAAAACAATAATTTTAATGAATTTCTCACAAACTACAAATTTCAACTATTATTTAGATTCATGGTGTCATTTTCTCTCAAAAGTATATACTTTTATATTGTCTACAGCAAAATCTACAAAGTTATGACACCAAACATTTTCACTAAGGTGCGCTGTGTCCATAATTACACTTACGACTTGAATCCCTAATGCATAAACATTGCAAACTTTGCCATTAGAAAGATGAAATCAAATTGACACCAAGGTGTCTTTTAAACTGAGAGGATGAATGGAGAATTTTTTTTGGTTTGAAAATCTTAACAGAAACTCATAAAATGGAGCAAGGTGTAAGGATCTCAAGAATTTGATGTCTCCCCCCAACTACAAACACATAGTACAGTAATATGGATCTATGGTTACACTCAAATTACATACAAACACAAAAATACAGACAGGAAAATGATAACAATAACAAAAGCCAAGTTACTCACCTTCTCTAACTCTAGAAGATGAAATCTCAATACCTGTATAGCTTGAATCATCTGTAAATTAAAGATATACACAAGGTAGGTCAAAATCAGTAAACTTGATAAATGCTGGTAAATTTAGGTTCAGACAAGTGGGGAATGTCAGTTTATTATTTAGATTAACAATAAAAAAATAATATAACCCTGTTCTGTGGACCTGACCAACCCAAATCAATAATAAGTAGGAAAAAAAATCTGAACAAACGAATACTGATCCAAATTCTGGAAATTGTAGGGGAAAAAATCATGTATGTGTTTCACTACCTGATTATTTGGTTTTAAAAATTTAATTACCTAAGTGATTATAGATTTTGTTTCTTACGAAATTTAAGCATAGAAGCAATTATAGCAATAACACTACATATGGTTTTATACACGATTGATTCCCAAATAATGGGTTAAAAAAATACCGACTGACCCAACTCAACTTCAAGAGGCAGTCCAGCATTTTTCTTTCTTTTTTTCTACTTTTTTTTTAGTTGTTGCTTAATCAATTCCAATTTTGTTTCCATTTGATATAATTTAGTGGAATTTACTCTCTTCAAGCAAATCCAGTGTTTTAACCAAATGGCCTTCAAACACCAAATTTGTGAGCAAATCACACGTAAACATTCTAAACTTGTGGCAAGGGTTTCACTGATTCTACACTCCAAAAAATTGCTCTTAAAAATTAATATAATAACCAAATTTGGTAAACAGATTTATTCGAGTCAGCAATTTTATTGCATTAAAATCCATAATGGATAATGCTTACTTTGCATTTCGCTAATACAAAATTCTGAAAACATTGCGGTTAAAAAATTATGCATGTCTGCAGCAGCTTACACAGTTGGATAAACTACCAGATTTCCGCTGAATAACCAACCCAAATACGATCAGTGATTGCTCCGATTGGTAAAGTTTGGAATACATTGGTCAATATCAACAAATATCCCCGGTGCCCAATGTTTTGGTAGCACTGATGATGTTGTTGTTTTATCCCCAGGTGCTCTACTCACCAGACTATCTAATTCCTCGTTGCTCGAGAAGTACTGCTTATCTGCCCTTGCCTAGGAGGCAAAAACAACAGAAAAAAAGATTGTAATTAACAGCGGAATAGTGCACTAATTACTGAAAATAAATCATAGATGGAAAGATTAGTGTGTGTGATAACTGGCTAATGCTATATTTTTACCTTTTTATTAAATCTCTTTCACCATAATTATTCTCTAATTATAATAACAGTGCCATATACTTCAGTAATTTTTTTGTTAAAATTCCCTATAATTTGGGCATTAACTATTCCTGTCGCAATTCCTTTTCTGAAATAGGCGTCTACATACACGCGCATAGATTTGTTGCATATAATGTGACTATGTATTTCCCTTGCGCGCTGTCATGGTTCTGTCTGGTGTGAATGCTGGTGTAGTTTTGATGCAGAGAAAAGGAATTACGACAGAGTATAAACATTTCTTTTAGCAAGTGCTTCGGTTTGTTATCAAATTCACAGACTCGCTAAGATCTACATGTATTATTTCTCATCTAATGTAGGAAATATTAAAAGCAGTTTCAATTTAATTTAACTGGTTATAATGAATGCAAGCCTATATAATGGAATTAAGGTGAGTGACCAAAACACCCAATTACAAATTTTGAGTTAAATCAGTGTCCAGCTGTTTGGACAGTAGAAGCACAAATTGCCATACATGTGAGAACAGCAAAGTCTGTTATCTGCATATTTGTTACTTTGCAGAAAATGCCATTTTTTTGTTCAAATGTCTTTTGTTTTCTATTTTTTTTTTTGGTCTTCTTTTTCATACATAAAGTTTTAACTTTGAGACTGGAAATATAGCTTGAAGCTTTACAAAATCAAGCAAGAGCTCTACATTTATTTACCCCAAATGTCAGTTTTAGTATGGACTTTATTGTATCATACAAAAATATTTACCAAAGTAGCCCATAAGACTTTTTGAGGCCAAGTGGTCAACCACATTTAAAGGATGTTTCATTCATAATCATAAGGAAAACATTTCTCGGGCCTACATTACGTGGTGGTTAATGAAAAATATCTGAACATTTCTTTGATAAAAAAACTCAATTTTGATGGGTAAAGAATTGGGGAGGGAGGGGAAGGTTTATTGATTGGGCCAGAACATTTAAGTTAATTTTTTACAAAAATGTTATGAACAAACAGTGTGTGGTGTGTGTGCATGTGTTACATGTGTGTGGTTTTGTGTTCAGTGGTCAAAAGTGTTTAATTGGCTTACATGTGTTTTGGTTTTTATTTTAGGAAGCTGGTAAATGATATACTGATGTTCTTGACAATCACATCATGTTTTGTTTTGTTGCTGTCCAATCTTTTCCATGTGCATTCATTATGATGAGTAATAGAAATTATGATTTGTGTAACAGACATAGAAGAGAACCTGGTAATAAGTGGAAAGATCCTTGGAATACGGTTCTTACAATCCATTGAGCCAACTGTTTAGTCAGGATATTGTGTTTGCTCGTGAGCTAGGCGCCAAGATTTCCTCAACCTCGGGCTATTAGAAACAGCCTTACAAATATTGAACATTTTTCACAATAGAATTCAAGCGTTTGTCCGTATATCGACAGCAGTCTTCAAGGACCGCAATGTTATATACAGGCAGCGATATGAAATTCACCTGTGTTTACATTTTCCTTGATTGACGCTGGATTTCACACAAGTATCACTACGTAACGAGTAACGATGATAAGTCAACAATTTAATAGTTCCATGCGGAGTGCACAAGTGTGAGGATTATGCTGCTCTATTGCGAAATACAAGTGGCCATAGTAAGGGTAGTTCTCAACTGTTCTTTTTTCAACTTTTCCTTTGAAAATTTTCATGATGCTACAACACATAACAAATTGACCAAAAAATCTACTAAGATAGGGCCTTCATGATACTTAAATTAAAATCTGCCAATTTGTGCAAATTCTCACATATTAACCAGAATGGTGCATGCTGAAGTGAAAATATCCCACTACAAACAATGGCATTCTTTTAAGGCCCTGTTTGAGGTCAGCCTATTCCCCAAGTCACTTTACCCAACTCCCAGCACCTTTTGCCGGATGACAATGGAAGTAGTCAGCTTTTTGTGGTACACTCTAAACTGACTCGCCTCCCAGAACAAAATGTAGGCCCATTGTACTTGTGCTACCTAGCACCGATACCATAAACAGGACAGCGTATCCAATATTTGTCGTGCGTAACAAAGAATGGCACTTGATACCAGAGCCAGGTATCAAGATATTTTGGCACAAAGATTTGGGGAAATGCTCACTGTCTTTGTGTATGGACAAGGTTTTATTGAAATAAACCGTTGATGTAATGTATGATAAATTGGATACAGGTGCAATTTCTTTGTAAGAGCTATGTAGATTATTATTATTAGGGTGTTGGCTATTGTAGTATGTATGGCTATGTAAATTAGCTCAAAATCAGACTTGTACAGTTCAATATTACAGGTAAAGTGTACAAAAAGCCTACCTTTGGATCATGACATACTACTGTGATTACAAGAAACAGAAAAGAATAATCCTTTATAAAAAAGCTTATTTACTCGTCAGCGCAACGAGCTTTTTATCTCATATTAATGATGCTTATAATACTGATAAATTTCTCTTGATCAATGATTATTCTTCACAATAATTGACTGTCAGTTGATTTTGACAGTTTAGCAGTTTTAAAAAGTAGTATTATTTGTTATTGCGCTTTTTAAGATTCTTCGACTAATACTGTTTAATTATTTCATGTAATGGTGCTATTGTTTCATTGATCATACCTTATGTGGGTATTGTATATCAATAAATTTGGCTTTTTGTCATTACTAAACTGAAACTGTACAAGCAAGAATCTTTGGTCAATAAATTGAACCTTTTGAATGTCGGCAAACAGTATATGAAAATGTGAGTGTGAGAATCATAACATTGTTTTCTTGTGGTTGCCTACTGGTGCTTAAAATGGTCGCTGCTTCATAAAAACAGACCCTTCAAAACAAGAGGATCCAGCTAATACCAATTAACCAAACAGTGACCAAACAACACAAACGCACAAAAACATAAACTACTTAAAACCACCTCAAAACTGACATTTTAAAATTCCCAATTAAAAAAAAAAATCACAGAGAAAATAATAAGCCATTTGCGGGCTATATTATATTCTTATAAGTCGGATTATGAAGAACACCCATCCAACCACTTACCCATGGACCCTAAATAAGACATAAATAAAAATAAAATACCCTCCATGCAATACTTTGCTTATTTGTTTTTCCATGCAATACTGTGCTGTTCAGTAAATAACCCTCAATCCTATTTAGAGTCAGATGTTAGGTGGGGGGGGTAATTAGCGAGCGACAACAGAAAAGGCTAGAGAAAATGTTATTTACTCACGAGGTCGTCGATGATGTGTGCTGCTCAGTAAAATTAGTGAAATATATTTTGTGAGCACTGCTTAAATAAATCCATATAAGGTTTAGAAAGTTAAAGGGGGAGGCCCGATTTAGGTCTGAAGTTTGTTTGATAGATTAGCCTTCACCCAAAAACCCCACCTGTAAAGTTCGCGCCGAATTTCAATGCGTTTTCATGTGCGAGCAGAAAACGTGATTTCGTAAGCCCCATAGAGTTACTGTGTAAAAACTTCAATATTGTGGTCGACCCACTTTGGGGTACAATTTTCGCTCATTACTCCCCAACCAAACCCTCTTTGGCTCTAAGATTTTTCACAGGGTAAATGAGAAAAAATAGTAGCTTTCTTCGATAACCAAAATGTTGACCACATTCCGGTAAAATCTGGGCTTCTGGGGGACGAGGGCTATTAGCGATCGGCCATGGACCGTTACGGTTTTAAACATGGAAGAAAAATACCATAAGGGGAAGAAAAGCCTGGGAATCAAACCCCTGTCAAATAACATTAAACTGTGCCACTGAATTAAGCGAAAATAAATAACTCCTCTATTTCAGGAAAGTAAATTTTACAAATTCAAGGTCTCCAACACTGCACCATGACAAACAAATTTGTTTGACAGTATAGTATACATTGTAACTAGACGGCAACAAGTCTGATGACTGTGTTTAGGTTGCCAAAATTGATCATTTAGACATCTCACCTATCAATTTTCTTAAGGTGAGCATAACATAACCTTTAACCTTTAATACGAATGGTAAAACATGGTTAGCACCATCATCTGTTGGGTAAGCAGTGGCCGTACCGAGGCCAAGTCGATTCAGAGTGGGAAAAATTTTCCAAGTCGTCCCGCCAGAGGGATCAAAATTGTTTAAGTCGTCCCGTGATTTGCTCCAAACGAGGTCTGAACATGACGAAAATCGCCGCATAGCGTGCGAAAATCACGCATTTTACTTTTAATTTGCCCAAATTAGGCTGAATTCTGTCGCAGTCCCCGTAAAAGAGGGATAATTTGCCAAGTTTAATCCAACATAAGAGACTGGAGACTTATTGTTAGTATTACATTTTGGACAATCGTTTCTGAAGAGAAATAATGCAATAGACCAATTTTGCACATCCCGTTCAGTGCCCATTTCCATCCTGGGAACTTGTACCAGATTGCTGTTTACGAAAAAAGTCTGTTTTTCGTGAACTTTCTCGTTCTCCATGGACAGCACCTAAAACTACAATTTACATAGTACCTTTAATATGAAGTTAATCTTACAGAAATGTAATAAGAATATCAACGAACAAAAAAACAACCACGGCACGGAGCGTTGTAAATTTTACGACAAAGGTAGTATTTTCGATCATCACTATGCCCTACTTGTCACCCCTGCTGTGGATGATTTACACTTGGTAACTTACTGTGTTCCACTTCACAGATAAATTCAGTTTTCTACTACCATTACATATGTTTTTAGCCTGCTTTAGGCCTATTAACAAGTTCCAGATAGAAATGGGCACTTAATGAGATACAAGTTGGGGATCATGAATCGTCTAGCAGATGCTTACCTGTTTTGCAAAGACAGCGTTTTCTTCAGTAAATGACTCTGATGAACATACATCTCCACCAGCTTACGGCCAGTTTTCTCTGGGTGTTACATGGTGTCTAATCACACACACTTCCTCAAAAAATTAATGCCACCAAGGGAAATAATGGGGTGCTGCAAAGACTGAAAATAAATTAAAGTGGAGCAAATTTAAAGTGATATAATTTGCCTGAATACATTGTATGGTGCAAACTGTATTGCCCAAGCATCTCAAAAAGTTGTGTGGTGACATCAATTGCATGAACATTGCAATATGCTCATTAAATTTGGTATAGGATCCCACTAAAATCTTTGTGACAAATGAGATCCTTGCGAGGACCATGATTTGGTTAAGACACTCAGTAATTTTACTAGTTTCAATAAGTTTATTGCCAGGACTCTAAAATAAGTGTTTCTGGGACCAAGTGTTCTGATTTCCAAGTTACTGAGGGTTGTAATTTTCACCACTTTTATGGAGTCTTTTGGTAATGCACAATAAATTTCCGCGCAATATTAGTTAGGCCCATCATCGCCCATGTTTGAAAGTTGCTTAACTTGTTACAATCATGGGTTTAAGCAGATTGAGCAAAAAACCATCATAGCAGGGCATACCAAGAGGCAAGAACCTTTGAAAATGAAAACCTTCAGTGTCCATTTTTCCATCAGTAGAAAGATCATGAGAAAAAAGTACTAGTTATACCATGATCATGATTATACTCCAGTACAATACATCTTGGACCTTAAATACGGCACATATCTCTTGTTTGCATTAACACCTAGTAACGTCATCTATTGGTGCGTTGTTTTTTGGGAAGCGGGCACACTCCAACATGTCCCAAGTAAATTAATGAGCCAGAGTACAGAAATTCAACTGATAGTACCTGTCAGTTTTTTATTCAACTTTCCATTCATGTTCAAGGGAAAATAAACTTTTGGATTGCTTAAATACAAATGGTGCACAATAACTAATTAAAGTTAAATGTATTCAACCCAAGTTGGGGTAAGATTTTTACAACTTTTTACACTACTTGTATAACAACAGTTTTGAAACTCCAATCTGTTTGAAATTTCTATATGTTCTCTCTCTCCCAATTTTTGCAATTGTTTTCCAGACGGATTATGTGGCCTGGTTGGTAAGGTTGGTAGTTGCGTACAGACCCCCTGCTCTTGAAATTTTCCTGAGTTGGTACGACTGGCAATCCAGACACCCTTTAAAGGCAGATACTCTCAATGCTAACTAATCCTCTCAAAATTTTCAGCAATGGAGATTAACCTCTACTAATCTCCCATTAAGTGGGCCTCTTGACCATGAATCACCAATCATTGGGCCTCCGAATATCTTTCCCTTCCAGGGCCCTCTTCCCTAAATCCACCCCTGATTCTGTCCATGCTTTTAATTATCATTACTTTTGTCTATAACCCCTGCCTGTTTCAATTCCCAACATGTATTCCTTACATAAAATCCTGAGACTTTTAGACTAAGCACAGAGCACTAACCACATTTTAATAGGTGATCCTTATATTTTTTTCCTTGTAACTAAAGAACAAACCTGGCATTACATCACTCATCCTGAAGTATGTTTTCCTAGAGATGTCATTGGACCCTGCTATGATAAACCTTGAGAAATGTACACTACTCTTACTAACATAGTGCCTGGTGCTATCCAAACCAACGCTTGCTGTTTCCTGCTATGGTACATAATAAACAAATCTATCTTGACATCACTTATTGTTCTTAAAAATGCAAAGTGTGTTTGATTTAACTAGCTAGCTAGTAACATATTTATTTTTGACTTTCTGCACCTTTCTTCTTTTATTTTCAGAAGTCTACTCCATGATGTATTCATGTGTGTAAATGTTCACAATGGGCACAAACCAGCACTTCAATATTTATTTGGTCGTTGAGCCACTCCACTACAAAAGAATAAAACGCAAATGTAAACAACTATGTATCCTGATAGAGCCTCATAATAGGTGAACGTTAACATACTGTACTATACAACTTCTATTATAGCTGTATCCCCACAATGTGTAAACAATTAAGTTTTAAAAATTACCTTGGACACTGCAAATTACATCTAGTGATTAATGACACACTGAATATATTAATTAAAATCCAGAAGGTATGGAGGTTTGATGGCTGATATATATTTATTTTTCCCCACAAAGCCAAGAATCTGCACAAGGCAATATAAAGATTCTTCTCAAACAAGGTACTGCTCAAAAGATGTGCATGTTTTTTAAAAATAAAAATCATATTGAGCCATTTTTTGTCTCACAATTATTGAGGTTTTTCTTAGTGATCGACAAAGTGGGCCCCAAAATACAATTAGAAAAAAAAAATCCCACAATTTTGCATGTTCTTGCTTTATGTCAAAAATTTTGGGGACCCCTAGCCTACATCATGATAGATACCTACACGAGTTGAATGTCTTAGTTACTGTGGTAGCAGCCATTGCTTACGTTGGCTGACCCAAGCTACCATCTGGAACATTTGCCCTGTCTTTCGCATTGAACCTATCTTTTACTACTTCCTGACCGTACTCTTGGCCTTAGGTTTCGCCAAGAATCGCTCATGTTTGTTTACTATGTACTTTGCAAAGCCATTTTATCTCCCTCCTCTGAAGGTTCCATTGAGAAGACATCTCCGATTCTCAGTGTTTTTGTGAAACATAATTGGTAAACATTGAGACAACATATTCACTCGCCATGGGCATTTATCTTTTACCAGTATTGTGCTGCACGAATCAATTAATCCTACATGGACATTGTCCAAATTATGTAAGTTATTGTTCTAAAAAAGAAAACATTAGGGAAGTAATTGGCATAAACATTCAATAGGTAACATAGATGGTTGTGTTCATTGCAAATGTCTCTCCATGGTATTCCATTATATTTGCTTATTTAAAAGTCACAACAAGTCCCATAATTCAAACTAAAATGGCTACATTCTTTTTTACAAATATATATAAAAACAGGTCCATTTTTCAAAGACCAAATACTTTAAATACGTAACGCTTGAAACAAGTCAGTGACAGTTTCCTTGTATAGCCTATTTTTTAGTAATAATTTAAATTTTATTTATAGTTCACTTTTTTGTTTCTCTGATTTATTGGAAAGGTGAAAAAGTTTGCCTCAAATACTCACTGTCTTGCAAATCACACCCAGGAATTAGAAAAATACTGCAAGTACACTTGCGACATCCCTCTGCAAGATGGCAGTCTGGAACTGAGCCAGATGACCTTTGACATCATCCACACATGAAGGAACCCCTATTGCACCTTAACCCCGAGTCCGGTGGTAAAAATCAGACTTAAACTTTTCGAAGGAGATGTGAAAAACGAAAACCTAACCAAACTGGAACACAAACATTTACAGATGTTACAGACATGCACACTATTGCAAAATCCCCTTATGCTTTTGCTGAGAATTCAAGCGAACTAACCAGAGCTATACTCTGGGCCATAATTTCTTGGCCATAACAAACGCGGGCGTTGATCGTTGCGGACGCGTCTACGTGCACACTATGGTGGTAGCCGTTTTGGCGGGAAAGCGTGCGTACATTCTAAACTGTCCAAGAAATTATGAGCCAGAGTATAATGACCTCAAGTTTAACATCTAAAGACCTCAAATGAACCTTTGACGTTCACTTTTATACAAACTAACTCTCCTCATAAAGATTTTTTATTACGCCAGTAACGCCACCACCCTATGAATTCGGCAGCCTCAATGGAATAAACTGCATGTTGAATGATGTGGTGCCAGAATACTAAATTCATATACCCTCTCCTTCAGTCACCAATCCAAGATGGCATCCGAGTTTCATTTGAATCCAACAAAGCTAGAGAAGTTGGCTTTTGAGGGGATGGAACACTTTTTGTTGAGAATTCCATAGCCTCAAGTTTAACCTCCAATGACCTTAAGTTACCTTTTATCTCACCATCATTTCATAAGCGAGCATAATATCAGTGGCGTACCGAGGCAGTCGATCCAGAGGGGGCAAAATTTCAAAGACGTCCCACCAGAGGGGGCAAAATTCGTAAGTCGTCCCGGTGATTTGCCTCAATTAAGTGTGAAATGGCTAAAATGCGTGCGTAGAGGTGAAAAAATAGCCGAATTTACTTTAATTTTAAAAAAAAAAAAAAAAAAAAAAAAAGTCAACATTCCCCCAAAAAGAGGGAAGAAAATGCATATTGGGTCCATATCGTCCCGCTTTTTTGAGCCAGAGGGGGCAACTTGCCCCCCCCGCCCCCCGGTCGGTACGCCACTGACTAACATGTATCCATATAGCCGGCGAGCGGACTACGTCAAATCGCTTCACCGCGGAGAAAACAAAACCAGGAAAAAGCCAGGGCATCCAAGTGATCGCGGTGAAAACAAACTGCGCAAAATCAAAAAGACGATCACTGCACATGGCGAGACACTACGCTTTCATCGCGTATCAAATGATTTGTTTTACGCCCACATTGTTGCAAGCATATTTTAGCCAAATGCCCGGATGTCCACTTCCGGCTATAGGTGTGCAAGTCATTTCAAGATGGCGTGGTCCTGACAATGTTTTTGCAGAAAGTCATTTTGATGATCTGTTATAGTTAGCTCTTCATGCTATGGTATCAACAAGGATATTCATCTAAACTCATGAATACATTTGAGAGAGATGTATTCAGAAGCATTCAAAAACTTAAGTCTAAAAATGCCCCCAAGAAAACCTTTGAACAGCATGACCTATAGCCTATGAGAAATTGTTTAATTTTTTTTTGTTCCCCAGGTTTTGCATTGTTTTTTTGTTCAATTCAATCAATTGATTTATTCAACCAAAGCTACTCTCCCCATGATGGTCAGTTGTTCTGTGAGGAAAAATATCTTTTTCTCAATTGGCCCTTTGACCTCAGAATGACCTTTAACCTCACCCTAAATAGTCCTACATTCTTCCTCATGATCATTATTTGACCTACAATGACATTTGGTCTCATTTTCAACATTCATTACAACTGAGGTCATTCCTTGTGCAGCCCTTGAGACCCCCCCCCCCCCCTTCACACTTCTCCAGCAGTTCTTAAAGCACTATCGGTGATTTGCCAAACTTCAGAAAATCAAGTATAGCTATCCTAACATACCATGCAAATTATATGACTGAAAGCAACCTAATAACTAGGCAACTTGGATCTTTTAGTCATTACTCGCCGTACGGACACTTTCTACAATTTATGTAATTGAATGAAGATTAAAATGTTCAAACAGTGCTCTTTCTTCCTTTTTTGACACTTTACATTGGGGGGAAAAAACTTATGCAAATTCTACAGACTTATCCTTCACTTTTAGACTAACTTCGTTAAGTTGAATATTTTGATTCTCTTTGGTGGATCACTGATAGTGCCTTAAGGGTCTCAGTTGAAGCATAATTCAGTTCTTAGGGGTGCATTTGGGGAGGCCTGAATTTCTTGCAATTTCAGTTCCCAAGCCCATAAGAGACAAAAGCAATTCCCCCAAAAAAGTAAACTTGCAAAAAGCAATTCCCCCAAAAAAGTAAACTTGCATCATTCCTCTGGCAAGATGGCAGCTTGGAACATGACCTCAGATGATCTTTGACCTTGTTCCATGACCTTTGACATCATCCACATATGAAGGAACCCCTATTGCACAGGCTTAACCCCAAGTCTGGTTTAAATCAGATTTAAACCTTTCGAAGACGACCTGAAAAACGGCAACCTAACCAAACTGGAACACACATACAACATGACCTCAGATGACCTTTGACCTTGGTCTATGACCTTTGACATCATCCACATATGAAGGAACCCCACAGATTTCTATTTATAACACTAGATAGCGAACGCCAGCTCAAAAGCCGTAACCATCTTTTCCCGCAGTGCGTACTTATTTCCATAGCATGGTGTACCAATTTATTCATTATTCCCTCATTTCCATAGCGTGGCGTGCCAATTTATTCATATATTCAGCATTTGCATAGAACGATGTACAGTTTCCAGGCCAACAGGTTACGGCGCATGCGCGTACGCGTGCGTGGATGACCGTAACGAATATTTATAATTTTCAAAACACGGTTACAGTAGCCGCCTTATCTCAACCACAGCGTCGGCAGCTCTCTCCTTCCTATGAGGAACCCCTACTGCACCTAAACCCCAAGTCTGGAACAAGCCCTGAAAACCAAAAACCTAACCAATCTGGAACACACAGACACAGACATTCGCACCCTCCCAATATCCCCCTCTGCTTTTCAAGCCATGGGGATAAAAAGTAGAGTGCTGCCCCCCCCCCCATTCATAATATTTGACATGATTTTTTTGTGGGGTAGTTAGCAATTTTAATTTTATATTAAATAATGGAACTTAAATTTTGGAAATAAACCATTTCTCAAAGGCAATTAGAATCATGAGTTGTCAATTTTCCCTATCATGAATTGTCATCATGACATTTTGGGTGGTGTTTAGTAAATATGAACACAAATTACATCTCAGTCACCTGTTCTTTTTTTACCTTGCAAATTATATTTTCATTTTGATTTGGACACTTTTTTTTCTAAATAAAATATTCCCCTGCCCCAGTGTAAATGAGTTGTAAATGTACTACTACACATATTGAGCTAGCATGAATTCATATCATAATGGAGAAAAACTCCATTTCATTTTTGATAACCTTTAAAGCAATAGCACTTGAAGAAAATGGAACTAAATTGTAGCGTTCCATAGCACGGGGACATTGTTCATATGAAATGTGAACTATGACACACATGTCGCGGCAAACCTTGATGAAATCATGGACGAAAAATGCGTGTTGCTGAAACTGAACCCCGAGTGGAGGGTGATGGAAAGCTTGGCCAGTCCGCTGTGTGGCAGACATGTATGTATCAACTCAGCCTAATTATAAATTGGTCTTGAGACGGGTCTTTAGACCATAATTATTGACAGACTATACCTACCCATAAATTGCGTCTTTGTCCCTTTTATGTATATCTGTGACGCCGCTGGATACTGGAGTCATTACATTGGGTGTATGTCCCGCATAAAATTGTGGGTGTCCCACAGTTGGTGCGTGGTTCAGTTGCGGTACACTGGGCTGGCCGTAAGCCTGGGAATAATGCACGGCGGACCGAGGTGCAGCCGCCTCGTACATCGAAGTAGATTCCATACCGCCGTAGTGGGGTAAACCATCATCGTACTGTAAAAAATAAAATATGCTCTAGTCAAAATCACATGCATAATTCTAACGTTAAAAGCAAAATAAAAAGCAGTAAAATTTATGACCAAATCGTGCTCCGCTTTGGAAGAAGTTAACAAGAAGAGAATGCAGGCTTGATGAACATGCAAGAATACCACTCGGTACGATTGCCCAGCAGATCGCGACATGTCAAAATCTTACATCTCTCCTGTCTTTAATCTTACCCTTTGCGCCATTGATGATGGTTGAGTTTTCGCTCCAACTCTCGCGTCCTAAACCTCTTCGATCATCTATTATGATTCCACAGTATTTGAAAGACAGATCTCTTTATTTGCGGTGTCAGTTTAGAAGATATGAACGAGTTGTTTTGGTTGATAAACTTGAACGAAATATGTCACACGCACGCGACATAACACATCAGCCGTCACAAAATGCGATCGACAGGGTTGCCAGTTTTCTACCGGATTTTGATTGAGGGTGCGTTCAACGTGTGTTGCAAATGGGAACGTGGACCAAGGGCTGGGGCTTACACCTGTCAATCACTTAGTCGTTGCCATGGTACTACCAGTGATGGAAGACTTCTTCCCCAACTCTTGCCTTTTGCATCCAGACACGGGGCATCCCAAGCCTGCCCTCATTGGTATCCACCTTTTGAATTGAAGGAGAATACTCGTTTTCCTTCAAGTGGTTCAAAAGAATTGGGGAAATAATTTTGACCGCTTTTAATTAAGTTTAATTATGTGATATCTCACGCACAGTAAACTTCATTTACGTTGAGGCTGGTCAACTCATTCATCCTGAAACACCGCATAAAAGTCAATTTAAACGCACAAAAGGATACGGGGTGTCAATAGCGACGCAAGAGCGCGTTTTATTTAGATTCAAAAAGGAAAATAGTCTAATGTCACACATATGAACCAAATTATTATGATAATAGGAATATAAAATCAAGCTAACATTTTTGTTGGCAGCATGTGAACATAACAAGCATTGTACGAAAATGTGACTATATTAGCCATTAAATGGCATAGCGAAGTGGTTAAGTAAACTTGTGTCCAATCAAGCGCAAGTGCGGCAAATGAAGAAAGCGAGAAATGCCCATTGAGTGGTAAGTAAATGGCAGTTTTCGCCCAGATTGGAGCTCTCCATGCGTATTTACGTTGATGCAGTATATCGATTAAGAAAACACAAAATGTCATTCGTTTCCAAAGTATCGGCTGAAAATTATGCCCCAGAGCAAGTAATCAATTCATCCTGGGCAATTCATCGCCAAAAACAGTCAAAGCCCGAAGCTAACTCGCGGCAAACTGACTGACGTGGGGCCTGCGGGAAACGGTCGTCTCGCCCTTGTCGCATCTTTTGCCCATCTCTGGCCTCCCAAAGGAAATTTGCTGAACGCCAGCATCATTTCAAAATTGACACAGCTAACCTTACAAATACACATCTACATTTCAATAATGTAAACAAATGAAGTATTTGTGATGGCTGTCTAAATTGGAATGGAAGAAATTAATGTTGAATTATTCTGTGTTAGAATTGAAGCTTATGATTGTTCAGCAATCGTGGCGGCAGCGGCGATCATAGTGACTCTCCATCATTTCTAATCCGCCTTTGGCATTCAAGATTCACCTAGTAACGGATGAATCTCCCGATTTACTGTTATATCTAACGGCCCCAAATGATTACATGTCGTCCCGTTAGATCCGTTAACCAATAACAGTATTGACCTCAAAAGGCTAACAGCATAAAACGTCGGCTAAATCAGCCCGACTTAAAAGCATCTCATTATGCGTTGTTTCATTTGATTATCTATCAATTCTAAGTCCGTTATATACAAATGGGCGGGATAGACGTTCTTTCATACAAATGTCATTTAAGGACACGGGTAAACAAACCAAGCAAACAACTTGGATGCAATGACTTATGCCAATGTTTACACGCGTGGCCGGCAGCCATCAGCAGACGAGCATTAGTGAATGGAGATTATTCAAATCATGATCTTCGGACTTTGCTGGCAAGTTAATATTTTGCGCAGTATTTTAGAAAGATATTTTAATCTTTTAAAGCATGCATTATTACAACATAGTCATAAGAAATATGCATTACTCTACAGCACCTCCTATGGTGTGGAATAAGAACAACAAAGACACTTAGATGCGCTTCACACCTTATTGGTCACGCATGTGAGATGATGCGTACATAAGATATGAAGGCGTTAAGGCAGTGACTTGAAAAATTAAGGCTCTGATAATTCCATCCCCATGCATAGCTTTTAAGCCGTGTAATTAATGTAATTAAATAAATAAGATAATTGTTACATGGTAGATTATCTATATGTATATTTTCAGCTCGCTGCACACTTATATAATTATATGAGGGAAGGTGGGAAAATCTTCAAGGTTTTAGAAATAGGCCTATTTTTTGTTTAGATATACTACACAAATCTACAAGGTCTGACTCCCATAGGCCTATGGTGAAAATCATCCTAAATTGCGAATGAAAAAGCAAGTTTAGGCAATCTGTTGATGCATCATATAGCCTACTCCTCATACCATCAAACTTATCACTGGCTCAGTAATACTCCTCACACACACACATCCATACAAAGGTAAAATGTTTTATATATGTAAAGCTTTTAAACATAGCTTATAATTTTGACAATTTGATTGTTTAAAACTTTTAAACAGCCTTTTTGCGGTGTATTTACTTTTAATCATCTTCTTTCAAAAGAATCCATTGAGAAAGCTAGAGGAGATTCTTCCCACAATGCAATTCTTCCAATACAATTTTGCACTATAGTTTGTCACATGAATGAATGAATTTATAGTGACAAAAGTACTTAAATGAACGGAACTCATCCCAATCTTGCAATTTAAGTACTTTTTGTTACTATATGTGACAACCAGTACAAAAAATTGCATTGGAAGAAATTCATCGTGGGAAGAATATACCTCCTCTTAAGAAAGCTTACATGAAGAAAAAAAACTCTCCCGGTCGAATTTTTAAATGAAACTTACACCACACATGAGGGGTAGGCCTAATACGACATTACTAAAGATGAAATAAAAACTGAGTTTCATTATATCGTCTTCAAATTAGGGGCAAATCATTGTCTTCGAAACGCGCCAGTCAAAAATACAAGCTTTTACCAAAATATCAGATTTGATGGAGCGAGTGGCAGGGTCGCGGTGTTTCTTAAAATTATCTTTTGGTCTTTTGATCTTTTGGTCTTGTCTTAAAATGGTTTCAGGCAGAACCACATGTTTGGTAGAATAAGTTTGTGTTTGTATGCAAGATCATTTTTGTTTTGCAGACCTATCATATCTATAGAAACCCTCGGAAATAATGATGCATCAGATAATTTTTTTTTTTTTTTTTTTTCACACACACACACACACATACATACATACCAAAATGGTTTGTAAAGTTAAAATGTTTCTTCCGAGAATGCTTCATTAAGAACCATTTTGTGGGTAACTCATCCGGATACATTTGGTGTAAACTTTTCGGTAAAGGCATAATTAAAATATATAATATGGGAACGGGATTCCGGTGCTTATAGACGGTATAATTTTGCTTCAACGGCGACTTACAACAGTATTATGATCAAAATCACGGTTTCAAAACAAACTCCCAATGTTATGACACTCCATTTCCCGCATTTCCGACAAAACATCATATGAAATTAAGTTTCATTACAAAATACCCAAATTGAATTCATCCACATTTGGTCATCGTAATTTGATTAAAGGGACACAATGGCGTGAAAAAAATCAGACATATTAAATGAAACATATACCCTTACTGAAATCATTAATCACACCTGCAAATTTGCAAACAATTTGGATGTTTAAATTCTGTAAAAACAGTCACAGTTCGTGGCAGTTCGTGGTAATTCGTGCCACGGAAAATCAAGGTGTTGACATCCCTGTTAGAATTTACAGTGTCTAGCATGTTTTATGACACAATTCTAAAGCATTCAGATGGGGATTCAGACATTGTACTGCAGGCTTGTAGTGAGATATTGACAAGTGAAAGGTGGATTAGCCGGTATACTTTACACAATAGCAATGGCCTGTGAGCTGATGACCAATCAAGTTTGATCAAATGCTGGCAATAATAGGGAGCTTATGTAGCCTGGCCCATCTGACACACTTTTTTTCTGACACACTTATGAAATCGGAAACCCTTCACGGAATAAAAGCACAGGTTTATTCTGTTAAGGTTTCCGAATTCATAAGTGTGTCAGATTAGTCAGGTTACGGAAAATCATGCAATAAATCACGCAATAATGTCAGCATCACTTTTTTTATTTTGTTTGAGAAGTGAAGCTTATACAAGGAAAATAATATTAATTACTCTTCACTTTTTACAAACTGTATAAAACGCCCAGATTGTTTTTCAAATTTGTGGGAGTAATTTCGGTATGGGTCCATTTCATTATGTCTGGATTTTTTTCATTCCATTGTGTCGTTTAAGACTCTCCTATTCCATTGCACCCAAATGACCGAACATGGGGAGGGTCTAGTCCCCCATATGGAGTTTACGTGGACGTAAGGCTGCAAGACACGGTTATTAAATATGGTCAAAATTGTGCACTTTAATAGTGTTAGATTTTTTGCAAAGAAAAACAACATTATTCCCGAAAATCAGAAGTTAGGGTCTGTATCCTTGGACTGAGATTAAAAGCTTTCTGGGAGTTTCCAAATTTGGGTCGATCGCGGAGTCAAATTATATAATAATTTTGCGTGCCCAATTTGATGTATTTTCAATAATTGCATAGCCCACATGACACTGGTGTTGCATGGAGACACTGTTTGACAAATAATTCTCTTGTTGAAACACATACGTCGACACAATACAAATGAATTGGAATATTTTGGTCCGAGCCCGACGAAAACTGAATAATTCACGATTTGCAAATATCATTCCGCTTGACCTGAAATCCCTATTCCATGTATCACAACGTTAACTGTCGTCAATACTTTTTTGTAACACAATTTACCATGAGGGGATTACCACACCTTCGGGATTCGTTATAAAACATTAATGCATATTATTTTGATACCAGCTAGTGGATGGTCATGTTCCTCCTCTTTCCATTCAAAATAAGTACTGGTATGGCATCACAATGATGTCATAAAGTTCGGCGCGAGTCGATTAAATTGTCATTTTCCACATAGCGAAATCTAATTTTGCGCTAAAAAGATATAGGAATGTCGGATTTTCATGCGGTTTTCAGCTCTATAATGGAAATATACTATTTTTACATAAACATGGAGTTTAGAGCCATGCTGTGCATATTTGTTTTCTTCAAGAATGTACCATAATATATTCCCCCCACCCTAACCCCGATGAATGTGCTACCTTCAAAGTTTTCCCTAAAACGATCGACCGGAATGAATGAGAAAACAATTACCTGGAAGCCTGAGCTTTTTACGAAATCCTTTGGAATTTTAGCACCACAGGAAAGTTCACTATATAGGGGGTGGCAACCCCTTAAGACAAGGGTTAAGAGATTATTAGCTAATAAAGTAAATGGGTTTGTTTTTCTTGTGATAAACCAGAAAATCAAGCAATGCCTGTAACCAAAGGTGTCAAATTGGTTGCGGGACTCAGAATCAAACTTCTTTTGGCACATCGTCTCCAAAATGGCCTCTTATACGCCTGCACGATATATGAATTCCGTCTTATCATTTCTCGCAAGATGCAGCACACGCCTGTAGTGTTTTTTTTTATTTATTTTCAGTTCATTTATTGCCACTTGTTAACAAATAATACGGGAAAATCAAGGGCCTATTTTCTCATCTCAGATCCAGCGATACCCTTCCTCTCCCTCTTTCCGCTTTAAATCGAGGCATGTATGCCAATGTTTTTTTAAACAGAATTTGCGTTGCTGGTTCTGGCATGTAACAGAAGCAGCCATTAATCCATAGTTTCTCTATTCTTGAGTTGATAGTCTTCTCCTATGCACGCTGTTTTGCGATTGACTATACCTGCATATACAGACATTTAAAAAAAGGAGTAGCAATTTCAAAATAAAAAAAATAAAATGATTTAAAGTGCCGGTGTAGTAGCAGTAAGGAAAAACTGTTTCCGGGCAGTTGACTTCCGTCATTATGATCCGTCAGCTCCCGCAGGGATCGCTTAAAACCTGGGTTTGATTGGCAAATCCGGCCAACTTCCCTGCAATCAAATTACTAAAGTTCTACTCACCCCAAATTAGGGTGCTCAACTAAATATTTATTACAATTTTAAAGATTTTTTTCTACTAAAGAGATTAACAAAACCCGTAACTTAATGGCACCTCTATTAATAGCGCTCGTCGACAATGCCAACAAATGATTATGTTCGTCAACAATGCCGAAAAATGGCCGCGTGCTCGTCGGACCGAGTATGCCATGCCCTTCCTCTAATTTTCTCCCAGATAGTATTAGGCCAACAGAAAAAAGTGGTGCAAATCAGAATTTTACAAAATACCTTTCAAAAACAAAATATTGGCGATGTACTGAACAACATTTTAAAAAACTACCTCCTCAATCTTCACAACTTCGGTTTGGCTTGCTCGATGACTTTAAACAAATTTGTATGATCATTGATCATTTGCAATTTATGTCAAGGTTGATTCTTCAAGCTTTCACAAATTAACGTGCATAGTTTCTTCAAGAATGGCGTCCTGTGCTAGAGTTTACATCCTCTGTCTTCTAAGACAGAAATCTCATGTGAGTTTCCTTCAGATCGTTTAGATCACCCTGATGGCCGCTGACAAGACCGAGTTGAATGATTGACCGACTGTATGTCCAACGAACCGGACTGGATTGAGATGATGACGAACCATGAGGTTTTACCATGTTACCTGCGACAAATTGGCTTTGCACGCTTATTTTATCCCGTGTATTTGCAATTTATTTGCAAAGAATAAAATTTCACTGTCTTAACACGTTCAAATGAAGTCTTAAATGAGGATGAAAAGCTTAACATGATAGAAAACACGAGCTATGGCGATAGCTAGTATTATATTATTGGTCGTGGTGTCGAGATGACGAGATAGTGGTGAGGAGTTGAGTTGACTCTCTTTCTACAAGAAACTGACATGTATTTTCTTTTGCATTTCCCCACTCGACGATTTTACAACGGTAAATTTCTTATACACGTTTAAAAACCTATTGGTTTGAGACAATTCTAACAAAATTTCTATAAAAAAAAATGGTCGGTATATACGGATACACAGCGTTTATACTTAGAGTCTTAGATATATCATCATCAGCCCCTATCGAATGTAAGCCTGATACAAATTATATGGCATATCACATATGAGAATGTGTACTATATACCCTATATCACATATTATATAGAATGTATACTTATATACCCTTTCATCATGTACATATCCTTTCCCTGAATGCAATGAATGTTCTGGGACTCATTGGGACTTGAAGGTTTGGTCTTTCTTAAGACCCCTCTATACCCTGTAAATGTTCCCAGGAAATTGCAGCTTCTGAAGTTAGGGCTCATAATTGTGAAAATGTTTCAATTTACTTCTTACTGTACTGTACATAGTTATGATCGTAAATAATTTAATCCCTGTGTTGTAGACTTGTCAATCCATTATACACTGCGTAGTGTCACACGGAACTTCTGGATTTAGTAAAATGTACAATTCACCCGTATCTGGTGATTGCTCAAATCAACAATGATGACTTTCATAAAGTGTTAATTTTCCCCCACAGTTCAGAAATGTTGTCTGCGGCGTGGAAATACGGCATCTATCAGACACTATCGATGTGCATTTTGTTTTCATAATCTACATCATCAATGATCAAAATGACGTTTGTATTAATGCAGGTGCGAAAAAAATGGCGGCAAATCCGATAAGACAATTTTGCTGGTGACAGGCAGAAACGCAGGCGGTGGACAAGTGAATTATCTTGGCTTGGCTGACAGCTTTGACAGCTCGGAGATGCTGAAGGCTTCGACTGAGAATTTTCAACCCGTGGTGAAGATGCAAGATAAAGTAATAAGCTGTTTTTATGAAAAGTATATCTTGAAGAGCGTCTATTTTTTCATCTTTATAAGATATGCAGTATTAATGAGAAAATCTGTTGAATTTATATGAGGATTTTTTCGATCTGCTCTTTCTCGGATGCAGTGATCGACAGCAGGCAGGCCGATGACAGTTGATGAGCGAGGTAATATTAGCTTAATATTGGCTTGATCGTCTTCGGATTTCATGTTATTAAATTAATAACAAAGGAACACGCTTGTTGGTAGTCAACCTGTACATATACCAATTCGATCCGTGTACTGTCTCCTCTGTAAAATGTGACTTGTTATTAGAGACGAACACAATTCCATTTTAAATAAAAATCCCTTCAAAATGGAATAGGGAGTAAATGAGAAATTGCCAGGAGAAAATGTACGAATGGATAATTTAAAATAGTACTTTTGATAATTTTCTGCTAAAGTTTATGGAACGTCCTGATTAATAAATGCTTGCCTAATTTAAGGAAATCGAGAGAGGGGAAGAAAGAGAGAGAACTCTGTGTGTCTTTACGGATATATTTGTGTGCCCTTTTTGCGTACAAACTTATCTAGTCACAGAAGAGTTTCACAACAGGTAGAGAGGTAGATGGCATTTTAGCGGTTTACAAAAAATCACGAAAGCAGTGTGTAAAAGACACGAAAAGTGCGTTTATATTTTAAAAAATTCTGTTAAGTTTATGAAAAAACAAACGCAAAGTCCAAATAATGGACTTAACTCCTTATAGCATAGCAGATTCGTGACAAACTGTGGGGCAATTGTGCATTTGATGATAAATCTCTCAAATTTGGCACAGAGTTAGGCTACGTCTAAAGGAAGATTTTTTGCTATAGGGGTTTCGCGGATTTCTCATGTTTATCGGTGACGGAAAAATAGAAGGCAACATAGGAGGAACTTGAGCCTATTGTTCCAATTTTGTTGAAAAAGTATATCAAATTATTCGTCTAGCTATTAGGATTCCAAATATGCACGTACTTGTTCAAGTAAGACCTATAGTTTGGATTTATGGAGTGAAAAGGTTGCAAATAGCCAAAAAGTCCAATTTCTGATCTGGTTGTATGCATGGGTAGAAAAAAGTTGGTCAGACTTTGGTAAAAGGCAAAGTCGCGGGTGGTCTCCAGATAAAACAATCGAAATAAGAAATTTAGTTTTTAATATTTGTTATGTTTTAGTTTTCATGTTATGGACAAATAGTTCAGAAGTCTAAGGCCCGGGTCTAAAGCCTACATCAAAAAAAACATTGAATGGCTAGTGGCCTTTTTATTTTCTCGGAAACAAAACATGTGGTAGAGTAAAAATATATTCTTCATTTTAGTTCAATTACCAATATGAATAATTTAAGACATTCCTTATCAAAGTGGGAGCAACTTTATTTTACTTCCCCCTGTACAACAAGAATTTGAACTTTTTGGCTATTTTAGCTATTTTATGCATCATCACGCAATTTAAACTGTCCCCCCTATGTAACCTTTCGTTGCCCCTCACCGAGAAATATGACAAATCTGCAATGCCCATAGCCCCAAAAAATCGTTGTGGACGTACTCCATCTCTGTGCCAAATTTCAGAGATTTAATACACAATTCTTGCAAAAATTCGCGCTCGGATTAGAAAACACGAGGTCGACTGCGTGTGGGCAATTTCCATGTTGAAATAATATTAAAGTATAGTATAGCTATAGATGTAGGTATACACTGACATTGATTCAATGCGTCTTTTTCAGTGTTGGCAAAGCGCTGTTGCCTATTATTATTACGCTGCCAGGAAATCGTCACGATCATTTCGCGTCATGTAGGCTGGCCAAGCGCACATTCCTATAAGCCACTTATAGTTTGTCTCATCTTAAGTTGAAGGTGACGTCACTGCGACTTTTATGTTGCTCAGCCATGAATCGCGCGCGCTATGCTTGGAATCATAGCATTATACGCACGCGAATAAAGGCGGCACGATCGAGACGCTAGTGGGAATGCAAAGACGCATAATGACGTCACCTTCAACTTTAGGTGAGACAAAGTATAGATGTGGATATTCATAACAAATCCCAGGATTTTCGGTTGGGGGTCTACGAGGCCTTTGATATTACCCAGCGACACAATAGGTTGATTGCAGCAGGGCTCGAATTCAGAACTCAGTATCGAGAGGATCATAGTTCCTGCACTTTATCCGTTACGCAATACTCTATGCCAAAAAAACTCCCCATATATATATATATATATATATATATATATATATATATAATATATATATATATATATTATATATATATATATATATATATATATATTATATATATATAATGAAAATCACGTTCAATTAAACAGTGGTGACACATTGATGTCGCCACAATTAACGGTACCAACTTTCTGTTGTGTTATCGAAAATTGAAAACAATCAATTTATAAACCTTTGATGTTTTACACTTTGTTAGAAGCAATTAAAGTAACAATACCATATTGAATATACTTATACGCATATTAGCCTATCTTTGACAAGCCGCTTTTTAACGTGATAGCAAGGATAATTTAGTTGACACTTTAGTATTTATGTCGTTTAGGATAAAGATATCGACTTCAAATTTACGCTTTATATATCAAGCTTAAGCAATATGTAGGAATTGGTTAAACATTATGGAAACGTGTTTCTGCTGCCAAGATGTCTGATAAAATACATCTAGATAGTGCTCCGAAATGTATACATTTTGGTCTCTCCTGAAGGCTGGTTGAGTTGACGAAACAAAGTGACAAGATGCAAGATGACATGGAGCACCTGTCGCCTTACAAGCGCGGCCTTTGTACGCGTGTGCTGCGTCATTACAGCGAGGCCAGCGCGTGTAGATGTGATTCACATCGCCAAAGTCAATGTCGATTGACAGGTGGAAATTTCACAGGCTAAAAGGCTTGCCATATGAGAGGGCTTAAAACCGGGATGTATGCTTGAATTAAGACGCACGCCACAGGCTGCCTAATGCAAAATTACTGGATGTATAGATACAACACGGTTTTATCAAATTGTACTTTAGCTAAAAAAGAAGAAGAGAAAGAAAAAAAACGTTTCAAAGTGGTAATCTTGTAAATTGCGCGGGCGGCGATTCAAAGAGAAAATATACAATACCTGCATGGCGATTACACTGATGAGCCAAATTCAGAGGCAATTCTGTGTGGTTTAGGTGTCCGCTGTATCTAATCTCTCTCCTAGATTCCCGCTGACAGTTAGCTCTGGCAATGAAGCAGGTAAAAATCTACGTCGGCTGAGTCTCGTTGTTCCCCACACGACGGTCGGACGTCTTGTAAAATCCTGTCAACACTGCTGCTTACACACGGCAAAAGATAATTGATGAGTAATGATATGTATGATTGACGCGTGGCTCATAGATTCATTTCATTTGTAAGCGGGCCAAACTAAGCTGCTCGGCTATTGTGATTTCCGTCAGATGAAATTTTTAAACAGCTGCCCGTGAACTCGCCTAGTCCGTTTTCTCCAAGCGAGCATCAGATATGTCCCGATATCGCCGCCGTCGATGATGACGATGTTTCCACATAAGTAATGTGCTCTTGAGGTCTGTTACACGTAAGGGGTTCAGTCCTGATCCCGTAGCTATAGCATTAAACATGAGGGAGTCCGCTAGTGAGAGAAAAGTTAATATTTAAAAGACAGAGGGTGGGACGGGGAATACGTTTTGCACGGCAAGGCACAGAGCTCTGGTAAAACGCCAATATTGCAGTAAGAATGTAAAATACAAGGGGCGTCGGGAAAATATATTATTCAGGGCCAGGGTTTGCTTACACTATACCACCATAGCAAGTTAACACTAACGAGGCCCTCGGAGATTCCCTAAGCGTTGTTCACGGGACAACCACTGTAACAGTTTTCTAGCTACGTGAACCTTGAATTTTACCAAAATATCCATTCCCCATATTACTTTATAAATAAACCAAGCTATAATCCATTGCCATATACACTCAGTAGCGGCGCCGCACCGGGATCACTTTTTATTGGGGGGGGGGGGGGACAAGAACAATTTTAGGGGGCCAAGGTAAATGTCCTGGAACTTCTTGCTTCCTGCTGACAGAAATTTCTGGTTAAATTTACTGGATTTTTTTTAACAGTGCCCCCCCCCCCCCCCAACGCCGCCAGGGCATACACTGCAAGTTGCTGTACAACCACTTGTGAAATATGTAGGCTTAGTAAGTGTGGGCTATGTTGGCCTCGATCTCGGGGAGGTTGTTTTCTGCCAAGGTTTATAGAAAACATTAGAATCGGGGTATGTACCTAGAAGAAAAGACAACCGATGTGAAATGATCATTTTATATTTTGATTTTTTCGTGTCCAGCAACCAAAAACATACGACTAGTTCGGGGCGAAATTTGGCTCCAAAACCCAAACCGATGAAAAAAATAAATGATCGTGCGTGTATGTGTGGATGTGTGTACGGATACTTAATAACTTATGGGGACGTTTTT
This sequence comes from Ophioderma brevispina, assembly GCA_023653785.1. NCBI lineage: Eukaryota > Metazoa > Echinodermata > Ophiuroidea > Amphilepidida > Ophiodermatidae > Ophioderma > Ophioderma brevispina. The sequence goes on along the minus strand of JAMKCH010084996.1, from coordinate 37,333 downwards.
AAGCCTTGTGGGGACGTTTTTTTTAAAGTCCCCATAAGCTAATTAACCCTTACTCAAATTCCAAAAAAAATATTGATTTGGCGCCCAAACAGGGTCTTAGTTTTGCAGTTGAGTAAGGGTCACCCTACAAAACTAAGACCCTGTCTCAAATTCCACTAATATACATTTTGGCGCCCAAAAAATGAGGGTCTTTGTTTTGTAGTTGAGTAAGGGTCCAACTATACAAAGCTAAGACCCTGTCTCAAATTCCAAGAAAATGGTTTGGCGCCAGTGGCGTGTGGCGGAATTGGAATTATTAAGAGCCAGTGGAAAAGTGGCGAAGTGGCATGTTGGATGGACAGGGGTGGAGTAGCGACGAGTACTGACGACAGTATCCTCAGAGATGGTGGAGGATCCCATGTTAATGTGGAGGACATAGGTCGAAAATGCTGTGACAAATAGCAGTGGCATCAATTGGCGATGGCCATGAAGGAGTCTTAGAAGACATGGATGACGAGGATTTGGTCGTTGTGTCAACGGCGGCAGCGAACATTTTGGTGGTGGTGTTCACGTGAAGGACGAAAGTCTTCAGGTTGCACAGAGCACATGGGACCGGTGGAGCTGGATCACAGGGATGGGGCAAGGAGCGGAAATGGCTGCAAGAAGATTGGAAGTGATTGGGATGGAGGAGACACAGTGAAGTCAAGTGAGGAGAGCCTGGGGAGTAGAGTAAGCTAGAGTAAGTGAAGATGAGACTGAATCCGCAGGAAGTAGCACAACAGAGACAGGTGAAAACAGTAGTCAAGGTGAGGGTAAAACAGTAGTTTGGAGCGGAAAATTGCGGGTTGAATCAGAATGGGACTGGGATATGACAGAGAGTGAGGGAGAGGAATTGCGTAATCCCACCAAACACTCCCAAGGACTCTACCGATAGCTCGTGCTCTACACCCAGAAAGGAAACCAAGGAAACGATATAATGATGATATGCCCGCGTCAACGATGTAGGTGAACGGGAGTGACCAAGTTCGATATCGAAGGAAGAGAGAGAGGAGAAAATACGGAAGGGTAAGAAGTTTTTTGAAAGTATATAAAAGGTTGGGTAATTCACATCAGAGTAAATCGCCGAAGAACAGTAGGAAGAAGCATTATGGGACGAAAGAAGCAAAAAAACTGGTCAGAACGGAGGAGATGAACTGAAAAGCTTGTATCGGTAGAGGGACCGAGAGGTGAAGGAAATCCAAAGAGAAATGGCCCCGTTGCGTCTACAACGAGTGGAAGAGTATATGCAGTGCGTGCAGCAGCAGAAAGAGGATTTTCGGCAGCAACAGAAGGAAGTGTGAGAGAGACTACTAAGAGATGAGAGGCGGTAAACAAGAGAGGGTTTGGGAGAAAGAGAAGCGGCGCAGAGAGGCAGAATTGGAGGAAAAGAGGCTTCAAATGAAAATGGAGAAAGAGATTACAGCGATACGTGAAGAAAGTGAGGACGAAATCAGACGAATACGAAGTCGAAAGGAGAGAGGGCATGGTGTGGGTGTAGTCAGCCATTGTGATAAAGAGTGATAGCAGATACAAATCTGGAGAGTCGAAGCAAGATAGACATGACAGAGAAAAGTCTTTTAAATCACCGACTTTGCATCGAGCGCGAAATTGGAATGCACATAAGAACGAGGACTGCATGACAAAACGCCACAGAGAAAAGAGCAGGTGAAACAGAAATCCGAAAATCGCCGTTATCTTAGAGAAGACACGGGAAGTCAACTTTTTGACCACTTTTTCGTAGTAGTGTGCATAGTTGACTACTGACCCCTGAAAATGACCACGTTGTTTTTAGTGTGTAGAAAGGGAGCGGGAAGTGCGAAAGGAGAACAGAGCAACTCATCGGTTATTGTAGATTGTGGTCCACAGTCAGTGGCAGGGCCGTATCGGCCTATAGGCCCGGAAAGAGAGAGAAATTCCAAAGTTTAATTCTAAGAACCAGTGGAAAGATTTTATCAGGCAATATTTGATGCTTGTAAAAAGTACAAGAAATGGACAAATGAAGAGGCTGCGTATATGTGTGAGTTGCCGAGAGGATGCGCTATCTGTGCTTACTGTAAGTGATATAGACCCTGGAGAATGACCTATGAGGAAATCAAAGAGATGATGGCGAAAAAGTTTGTGTCTAGATGGTGCCAGGAGAACAATTTTCTTGAGCTGACAAAGAAGAGCAAAAGTTTGGGGAGAGTTTGCGCGAACTGGGTATAGCTATTAAGAAACTGACAGCACTAGCACATCCAAAGACGGACAGACAGGAAAGAGATCGCTTGGCGAGAGAACATTTCAAGAAGGCTGCGGCAGATGCAGATTTGAGGAAAGAGTTGTTCCGAGTTAATTCAGAGACCTAGGAGAGGCGATTACAAGAGGGCGTAATAAGACTCTTGCATACAACAGAGCTGTAAATAAAGTGTCTCCGTCAAAGTCAGAGAGGCAAAGATGATGGCCCGTATGAATTATGCTCAACGTGGGATGCGAGAGAAGGCAGAGTGGGGGGGGGGCTGAGTCAGAACCAGCAATAAAGAGGCCCAAGTATAAGCCAGCCACGGGGTCAGAGCAACAGCCAACCACAGGAGACGAGGATGCCGAGCTCATCATAGAACTTAGGGAGTGGAAGGGGGATGTTAATATTTTAAACCATGGAAAGAGTTGTACGTCCCAGTTGCCATCCAGGGTGAGATGGTAATGCTTCTTGTTGACACAGGAGCTTCACTTAGAATTTTGAAGCCAGAACATTACCATCTTATTCAAGAAGAGCGAATGAGATTTGAGGGGTTATGGAAGACGTTGCTTGAGATAAAGGTAGGACATTGCTGCCAGAAGCCGAAAGTTGCCGTAGCCGATGTGAGTCATGGAACATTGGGTATGGATTTCTTAGTGAAATCTGGGGCCAACTTGTATCTAGGACAGTTTGAGCTGATTATAGGTGAAACTACCGTGCCCTGCTGGACGAAGGAAAACAATCCATTCTTTCCGAGGGTACGGATATTGTCAGTCGCCGACTTTAGGATGCCGCCTGAGCATGAAATGATCGTGAACGCAAGTATAATGTTGATTATAATTAGCCTAAGGGTGGTCAGCGGCAAGAGATTGTGAAAATCAGTTGCTGGGTGAAGATCCGGAACATTTGCGTAAGTTGGTTGATCCAGGTACTGCCAGTTTGGGACCTGAAGATAGAGAAAAGGTCACGAAATCGCTGATTGATACCAGGGACGTGTTCCCAACGGGAGAATATGATATTGGAAGAAACTAACCTGGTAAAACACAGCATTGATATTGGGCACGCTCGACCAGTGCGACAGCCACTACGAAGGTCATCACCCCCATAACACCAGCAAAGAGAGGAAGTTGAAAGACAAGTGGGCGAGCTACTTGACAAGGGGCTAATCCAGCCATGGCATCTGACCGCCCATGGCCCAGTCCTGTAGTTCTAGTAACTAAGGATGGGTCAAAACGCATGTGTATCGATCATAGGAGATTGAACGAAGTCACCGGGAAAGACCCCTATCCGTTAGCACGGATTGACAAGTCTTTAGATGCGTTAGGTGGTGCAAAGTTCTTTTCAACACTTGACTTGGCGTCTGGGTAATGGCAGATGGAAATGGATGCTGATGCTCGAGATAAATCGGCCTTCTCAAATCTCACGTGCCCTCAACCCTCAGTCTGATGGGAAATCTGTTAGGCGGGCTGAGGTGGGAAACGCTGTTAGTCTACTTGGATGACGTGATTTTGATCGGGCGAGGATTGGTAGACCTGCTGGCAGCTGTACTGGATAGATTTCAAGGAGCAAGACTCAAGCTGAAGCCGTCCAAATGCCACCTATTTCAAAGAGAGGTTGCTTATCTGGGGCATGTAGTGTCCCCAGAAGGAATTCACACAGATCCAACAAAAGCCGTCCACGATTGGCCAACACAAATCACCCAAACTCAGGTGCGCGGCTTTCTAGGCTTACTATAGACGATTCATTCGAGGTTTCGCAGAGATAGCACGGTCGCTGCATAGACTGACCGAAAAAAAAGGCGAAATTCGATTGGACGAACGAGTGTGAATGTGCCTTCCGAAAGCTGAAAGAAGCTTTGATAAGTGCTCCGATCTTGACATATCCACAGGAAGAAGGGCAATGTGTGCTTGATACTGACGCTAGTGCATTTGCCATAGGTTGCGTACTATCTCAAGTTGAAGATGGTGATAAAAAAAGGTTGTAGCGTACGGAAGCAAGTTCTTGGCAAGAGCTGAGAGGAATTATTGCACGACCAGAAGAGAGCTTCTTGCGATAGTACAGTCCCTGAAGAAGGACAGGCATTACTTAGCAGAAAGTAAGGTTAAGGTACGGATCACGGATCCCTCCCGAGGCTGTTCAATTTTAAGAACCCTGCAGGCCAACTGGCCAGGTGACTCGACGTGCTGTAAAAATTTGACCTAGACTTAGAATATCGGACAGGGAAGCGTCATCAAAACGCCAATGGTCTGTCACGTAGACCGTCGCCAATGCGGCCGATGGGGAGCACAACTTGAACAGCAGCTGGAAGACCAGCGTCAAATTGAAGAGGAAATGGAGGCAGTGCTTGACCAAAGGGTGAGCTGCCAAAGGTGGTCGGTGTTGGGTGCCAAACAGAGGCATAAACCGCGTTAGATGGTTCAAAGGACCAGCAACTAGAAGATACGGTGTGCATCGTTACACTTGCTGATTTGAATAAGCAAGACCAGAGAGGTGCGCAAGTGGAAGACAAAATTCATTCGGAGTCCTCCGGATTGGAGCTTTTGCTTAGCGAAAGCTGTGAAGATGAGGGAAATTTGGAAATTGAAAGAGTCTGGGTTGGGGGCAACCATTCGAGGCAATAAGAGTAGCTCAGCAAGAAGACGAAATAATGGCGTTAATCTTAGAAAAGAAGAAGGGTGAGGGACGGCCCCCATGGGAAGAGATATCTGGACATCCAACAGAACTAAAGACTTATTGGGGCCGGCCAATGGGGCGTTTTTGCAGCTAAGAAAGGCGTGATTGTGAAGCGATGGGAAAGTGACGACGGGAAGACCAAGGACTCTCCGAGAATTGCATGCATCTAAGACTGCAAGTCACATTGGTCTGAGAAAACGAGTGCCCAGCAAGGGAGAGGGATACTATTGGGTTGGCATGGGTGCCAACATTCGTGCTTTTTTCGTCGGTGTGTGAACTGTGCACAGAAGAAGGGGCGCAAGCATCGGGCACCCCTACAACAGTATCGTATTGGAGCACCACTCGAGCGAGTCGCTATAGTTGTACTGGGTTCAATGACCGAGACAAGGCAGAGTAATCAATGCATACTCGTAGTCAGGGACTATTGGACCGAGTGGATGGAAGCTTATGCCATCAAAGATCATCAGGCTGAAAATGGAATTGCATTCCGACCAAGTCCGGAACTTCGAATCGGCAGTCTTTCAAGAGATGTGTAAGCTGCTGAGGATCATCAAGACTCGAACAACACCCATACAACCCCGAATCTGATGGGATGGTGCAAAGATAGAAGAGTTTAGGACCATCATAAATGCCGTGACCCTTACGATACAGCCACATCAGGGCCAGCAGACAGATAGGGATCAGTATCTCCTGTCGGACTGGCTTGCAGGGCAAGTATTTAGGCTTCTAGAGTAGAAAGCCCTAACATGATGATGTTGGGTCGTGAAGTTACCCTCCCCATAGATTTGGTTGTTGAGGCAGTTCCACATGAGCGGACTGCACTACTGACTATTGTGATGAGCTGAGAGAGCGCATAAGAGGCATCCATGAACGTGCTCGATATGCAATAGATGAGCGCGAGGCGACAGAAGAGGAATTATGACCGCTCAATCATGGCCCAGCCTACAAACTGCGTCTTGTTTGTTGAAAAACAGTGAGGTTCCATAGATGACAATACGCTCTTGCTGCTGTTATAACTTTTTCCATTATTGATTTTATTACTTTTGTGTGGGCTGACTTGAACACACAGACCTTTATGGTTCAAATTTATGTGTTGATCCATTAGCGTATATCAAAATAACGCATCTAAGTGAGTCCTAACTCACTTCTCACTAATCTAACCCTCTACCAAATGAGTCTTATGGCTCATTTAGATAATTAATGGAAGGAGAGAAAAAGAGGAGTGAAAGGAGGGAACACGGAGAATTGAAGGAAAAGGGAAGAGGTAGGAGGGAAAGGAAATGCGAAGGGGTATAACGTTTAGGAAGGATGCTTCAGAGGTAAAGGAGAGGAAGTGCAAAGGGAAAATGGGGCGAAATAGAGGAAAGGGGGAGAAAGGATGGAAAGAACAATAAAAGAAGGAGGGAAAGGATAATGGAAAACAGTAAAGGAAAAGGAAACGAGGAAAACGCCCAATGCTGAAGGAAAGGAGGGAAGGATTAGAGGAAAGTAAAGTAGAAAATGCAAAGATGGAGACCACAGGAGAGGCATGAAGGAAGGGCATATAGATTGAAAGAAAGGAGAGACAGAGGGAGGGATGAAAGGAAGTGGAGAATGAAGGAAAAGCGAGGGAAAAAAGGCGTGAAGGGAGAAAGATCGGGAAAAGAAAGGTTAAATCAACAAAGGATGGACGATAATTAAGGGAGGGAGGGAAGGAAGAATGTAAATAGAGAGAGAGAGAGAGAGGTATGAAAACAGTGATATCAGAGGCTATTCATTTTATTATGTTTTTGTTTTGGGCGTATAAGATGCCAGAGAGGCGACAAATTATGAACTTGACAGACTTTTCTCAACCTGCTTAAGGTAGAAAGATCCTAATAAAAAATCCTTAATCAATTTTCTATTTTGTGCATTGTTTAGTATTTTCAACATGGAAAGTCTAAAAATGCTGTTTACCGTATTTTAATAATGTTTGTTTCCATAGCCAACTCGCTTAGGCCTTAGTTACGGGCATTTTGCAAAACTCACAGAAAAAGATAGAAACACTTTGTTCTACACAGATCAAGGAATCAGGCAAGCAACCTCTTTTACATAGGGGTTAGGGAAAGCAGTGTAAAGGCTGCAAGAACACTGGTGATGTTAACTAACTAAAGTATCGAAAAACGATTTTGTCTATTTCTCAGTTTTCATTTTGGACCAAAGTGTAATTTGTGATACACAATATCTCCAGTTTCGTTCTTCAAATAAAAAGCCACTTGGCAGAGTTGTTCATTAGAAGATTCTGCTTGTACTGACATTTTTTTTTATTTTTAATAGTCCACGGCTGACATGTAATGTTTTCGATTTTTGAAGATTAATCAAAACCTTTTATAAATTTAAAAAAAAACGTCAGTACAAGGAACATAGTGCTTATCTAAGGTTTTAATGTTGATAGGTGGTGTATACTTTGGTCAAGAGAGCGCATCCAAACTGATGTCCTCAAAATGGCAACCATTTGGCGGCCATATTGGATCCATCATTTTGCAGAATTATAATTCGAAAAGTTCGATTGCACAATAATTGCGCTCCATGATCCGAGACATGGAATCCCTCTGTTGGATCGATCCACGAACATAATGGCACGTACAAGCCCGTCAAAATGTTCCAAATGTGACGCTATAGCGTGCATGTGCTCCAGATATTCGGAGATAAATCCATTGAAGACAAGAAATATCACGATAACGACCACTGATACGTGCCTATAACAGATTAGCCTATTATTAAAAGGCGATTGATTCAAGAACATTATTTTAATCAGAGATTGACCTACATTGACAATTTTTTTGTTATGATTTTTAGTCATCGCAATAAAATTCTCTCGCATCCCACTTCGGTACCACACCGCCCCCGTTAAAGGGGTTGCGACAGGGTGGCTAGGAGTGCATCTTTGACCGTCTATTTACCAGAAAACTGACAGAGTAGCACATTAATTGATATAAAGGCATTTCCTACATGAGACAGGAAGTCAGTGCTCCTAATCACATTTTTTTAGTGAATGTTGTTTAGGGGTTTTACCACTTCAGGAAAAACGTATTTTGGGGGATATAATCGATTCTCGAATGTGGTGGAACTTAAGCTGTACATTAAAGCTTGGTATTTGTATGGATTATTAACACGTTAGTGCCAGGAGGAGGGTACGGTTCCATAGCTATACCTACCATGTTAACATGTACGGAATAAACCGCGACCTTGAAGATGAGCCCATTATGATGCATACAGCACTTAATAAAGAATACAATGGCTAAATGGACAGTAGGACACTCTGTCACATGGACACTGTATTTCATGACACGGATTTTATTTTTTTAATCAGTCATAAAATAGTTCATTTCATTTCATATTCATATTGAGTTTTTAAAAATTTGTATGTATTTATTTATTTGTGTGTTTTACATTATTTCAAGTGGGCCCAGATACATGCGAATTAAAATTCCAGTATACAATGTACATGTGCATTATCTATAAGTTTTACAATAAAAAGGAATGAAAATATGCATGCAGTAGAGTGAACGTAAAAGTAATTTACATGGCAAGAGAAATGTCTACAGGATGTTTTAACTGGTTTATTGTATAATTTTCACTATCAAGATGCACATTTTGAGGAAGGTTATTCCTTAAGATTGCCCCTTTTTGCTTTCAGCTGCATTAGAGATTGAATGATGAATGACAAGTGTATTGGGTTCAAGATTATCAACCTCCTCGCGGTGAGCCCCGGAAACTGATTTTGATCAGGCGAATGATAATCAACCTGAGGCTACGCTAACATCCCTGTTGTCTTTTTAACTCACTGTACTCTCATCATGCCCCGTCAGAGGACACAACCCGATGTCAGTCTGGAACACGTGCCCTTATCAGGGCAAGCATCATCGGATGTCAAGTCAGATGGCATCGCTGTGCTTTTAACTGAATGTGGAAGGACTCACAAGGGCACAGATCAATGCGATTCTCCAAGAGACACTGACAGTTCCATCCTGAAAATTTGCGGCTATACTCTAGCTGCACACACCGAAAGCGCTACCCATGGGATTGCCACCTTTGTCAGAAATACAGCTCAATGGAATCATATTGCAACTCCACCTGAAGATTCCACCCTGGAATGGGCAACGACCCAAATTGTAGATGTCCACGCGCGTCATCAATGTCTACAAGCCACCTAACTCCCGGCTTCAAGCAGATTATCTACCCACTTATGGTGCACCTTGCATCTACGCTGGAGACTTCAACAGTCATATCACCTGGGGCTACAGGAATACCAACCCTGACGGATCCAGCCTAGAGGACTGGGCTGCAAAATCTGGCGTACAACTCTTGTACGACCCCACGCAACCAGACAGTTTCTACTCTGGAAGGTGGAACACAACCTCAAATCCTGACCTAGCATTTGCAAATATGGATGCAATTTCTGTCCACCGAACTGTTCTCGACCGCTTTCCGAAGTCTCAACATAGACCATCAGGTCGCTCAGGACAGCCTTGCTGTTGTGTACCAACAAAGCCAGTGAAAAGGTGGAACTTATGCAAGGCAGACTGGGGCCAGTTTGAGAACCTGGTGGATTCCGAAGTGCCCAACCTTCCGTCACCAACCTCCTCCAACCTGGACAATTCTTACACAGCACTATGTAAACTCTTTATTAAGATAGCAAAGAAGACCATCCCACGTAGCTGTCGTTGCAGTTATATCCCATCCTGGGATGAGGAATGTGATGCTCTTTACAATGAATTCTTGAATTCTGAACCCGGGAAGAAGTGACATCCAAGGCTTCAGACCTGACAAACTGCTTGGACAGGAAAAGTCGTAAGCACTGGGAGGAGAGGGTCCAGGGAATTGATTTCACTCATTCCAGCAGGGAGGCCTGGAAGACTATAAACCGCCTCACCGGCAGAGTTTCCAAACCATCGAAATGTTCTGTGTCTGCCATATCTGAGCAACTCCTCCTTGTTTCAAGGATATTGATAAGGATCTCACTTGCTCTGTTAAAAAAGTGATCACCCAAACTTCGTCGAGCACCTGGCGTGGACGGGTCACTTTCAACACCCTTCTCACTAGATGAGCTTACCTCTGCTATCAGCCAACTAAAGAGTGGAAAGGCCCAGGGGCCTGATAATATACCAGCGGAGTTCCTCGAATCGTCGAATCCCATCTGCCTGACGAACAAGCAGGATTTCGCCGTGGCCGGAGCACTGTCCATCAGATTGTAAAACTCACAAATGATATTGAGGAGAGCTTTGAAAAGCGTCGTTAAGGCTGGCGTCATTTTGGTGGACCTTTACTGCAACATATGACACCATGTGGCACAAGGGCTTGACACTCAAGCTTCTCAGGATCTACTCCTTTTAAATGTTTTTTAATTTTGTTCTTATTTCTTGTAAAATTATGCCTGGCGACCCGACACAGTTTTTTTTTAAATACTTGTTATATTAGTGATCTACCTTAAACAACTTCTAGACAATATGGCTACGCTGACGATCTTGCCCTTCTACACTCGGACAGAAGCTGGACTGAAGTAGAAAGTACACTTAATGCAGATATGGCCCTACTTGCAGCATATCTCAAGACCAGGAGACTCAAGCTGAGGGAAGCCGAGACCACCGCTACTGCCTTCCATCTCAACACCAAAGAGGCTCATCGTCAGCTGCAGCTTCAAATCAACCTCAATTGAACACCTCTGCCAAACAATCCTACACCAACTTATTTGGGAGTGAAGCTTGATCGGCAGCTTACTTATCGGCAGCATCTCGAGTCATAATATGTGCAAAGGTATCTTCGAGGAATAACCTCCTGTGCCACCTTGCTGGATCCTCATGGGGTGCTAGTAGTCCATCCACTCTACACACAACCGCCCTGGCTCTGGTCTACAGTGCTGCAAAATATGCCGCCCCAGCATGGTGCAATAGCTTTCACACAATGAAGCTGGACACAGGACTCAACGAGACCATGAGAACCATTACTGACTGCCTTCATCCCACTTCATCTGAGTTTCTACCAGTGCTCTCAGGCATTGCACCTGCAGTGCTTCGGAGAGAACATCACACACATAAACGGTGAATAAGCTCTGTTGTACAACAAGCTCCTGCTGCGTAACACTGTCAAAGAATCACACCAGTTCGGCAGACAGAGACTGCGCTCTCGTCGACCCTTCTGTCAACACGCTGCTAAACACTCCAGCTCCCCTTTCAATATCTTACAGACATGGAACATTGCCTGGCTAGATGCTCCAAGACCAGACCAATTCACTATCACACCTATGACAGAACTCCCACCTGGTAGCAATCTTCCACGTAAGGAATGGGTCACCTTGAACAGGATTCGCAAAGGAGTCGGTCATTTCAACAGCAATATGCACCGACGGGGGCTGCGACCATCTCCAGCCTGCCAATGTGGCTCTCCATCACACAGACTGCGGATCATTCTCAACGAGTGCCCTACCTTTCATCCACCAAGTGGATATAGACTTCTCAAACCCCAACCAATCAACAGTGAGCTGGCTCCACCAACTTCAACATATTTAGCTGCTGCCTCATAAGCAAGAAGTGTATTGGATACCTGGTGGCTAGTTTGATATTGGAGAAGACAAATAATTTTGGTTTACACCCTGTAAGGCACTTGAAAACAACGATGAGGATATATGATTATTCCAACGCTTATTTAGTTTAACCCATTGAAGCGAATCCATCATGTTATCAATTGGTGTTCTTAAATCAGCTTACAAGAGAATTATTGCCAGCTTATTTTTTTTTAGAATAGATCATTTGAACAGTTAGACCAAATTGGACTGCAGTAGTCAATTAGTGGCATAACTAATGCTTCAGCCACCAACATTTTGATAACATCTCTAGGTAAATAATATTTAACATGACGCATAATACCACAACGCTTGGAAACATTTGAGCATAAATTGTCAATGTAATTGTGCCATGTCATATTGTTGTCAAAAATAACACCAAGATATATGTTATTTTCAATAACATTATTATTATAAATCAAAGAAAGATTACTTAACTTAATATTTTTTAACTTGGTTCAAGTTATGAACTTGGTTTTACTTACATTTAAAGTTAGTTTATTAAGGAACCGGGTTGCAATATTGTTTAAATTGGCATCAAGATAATGTTGAAGTGAAGTAGGGGTCAGGACTAAATAACAAAGCTGTATCATCAGCACACCTAACTGTTTTGCAGTTGATTACACATGAAGGCAGACTATCTACATATATGAAGAAAGGCCCCCAAATTGACCCCTGTGGAACGCCAACATTTATGTTACTGAATTTGGAAAGAATAGTACCGATTTCAACGGCCTGCTTTTGATCACTAAGGTAGGATACAAACGAAGAGAGTTCATTACCACAGATACCCTGTTCCTTGAGTTTATCTATGGTTCCTTGAGTTTAGCTTATGGTTGATTGTATCAAGAGTTTTTTTAGATCAAGGAACAAGGCAGCTGTGACATTTCCATTATCCATATTAGTTAAGATAAAATCTTCTACATCTAGAAGTGTTGTTGCAGTTGAGTGGGATTTCCAAAAAACTGATTGACTAGAATTAGAATGTAACATGTTGTTTGACATTAAATAAGCATACAGTTGATCATGTACGGATCTTTCAATTATCTTTGAAATAATATTTAGCACAGAAATCGGACGGTAGTTTTCAGGTTTAGAATTGTCACCAGATTTTTTTCTGTTTTCCAATCTTGAGTGAAAATTGACTCGGTTGCAAGGGATAGATTACAAATATAAGTTAGTGAAAAAGAAATGGTTGGAGCAGCAATTTTAAGCAGTTTTGGACAAATGCTATCAATCCCAGGTGCATCCGTGTCTGTTTTGGTGAAGCCATCATTAGGTCTAACATTGCTTTAATAGGTAAAATCTTTTTAATAGTTTTCCAAAAATGTTATTTGAGTTATTAATATTATTTTGAATTTCATTCTAAAAAAATGCCCCCATCTGCAATAGCTGTCAGGTGTTAGGTTTGGCAGGTATATATGAGGTGACATCAATGTTTACAAACACAAGTTAGCACCTGGTCTACTGACATGTTAGAGGTGCGAAGAATATGCCCATACAGTTACATCATTCAATAGCCTTATCACGCCTGGTTGATCACTAAGTAGGATACAAACGCAAGAGAGTTATTACCACATATACCTGTTCCTTGAGGTTTGAGTTTATCTATTGGTTCCGTGAGTTTAGCTATGGCTTGATTGTATACAAGAGTTTTAGAATCAAGGAACAAGGCAGCTGTGACATTTCCAGTATCAAAATGAGTTAAGATAAAATCCTTCTTACATCTAGAAGTGTTGTGCAGTTGAGTGGATTTCCAAAAATGATGGACTAGAATTAGAATTGTAACATGGTGTTTGACATAATAAGTTACAGTTGATCAGTAGATATTCATTAATCTTTGAAAAATGATTTAGCAAAGAAATCGGACGGTTAGGTTTTCAGGTTTTAGAATGTCACCAGATTTTTTTATGTTTTCCAATGACTCGCTGCACGGGATAGATTACAAAAAAGTTAGTGAAAAAGAAATGGTTGGAGCAGCAATTTTAAGCAGTTTGGAAAGAATGTTACTATCAATCCCAGGGCATCCGTGTCGTTTGGTGAAGCCATCATAGGTCTAAACATTTGCTTAATAGGTAAATATTTTAATGTTTTCAAAAATGTTATTTGAGTTATAATATTATTTTGAATTTCATTCTAAAAAATGGCCCCCATTGCAAATAGTGCAGGTGTAGGTTTGCCAGGTATAAATGAGGTGACATCAATCAAGATTAGCACCTGGTCTAGACATGTTAGAGGTGCGAGAATATGGCCCATACAGTTAATCATTCAATAGCCTATCACGCTGGTTGAGCGCGAATTTTAAAAAGCACAAGCCATGCTGGTGCTCAGCATAGATGCCGGGCAGTGCTTTATTCGTTGCCCGGCATTGACGGCAAAAGGGGTGCTGAGGCATTTTCCAAGGGGGCAATTTGGGTCCTTTTAATGGGGGGGGGGGGGGGGGGCTGGCAGGGGGGTGGATGGCAGGGGGCAGAGATTGGTTACGCCTACTGCAGCTATTTGCAGAGGGGCTTCTTGCCGTAAACTCTTAATTTCTTAATGATTTGGCTTTTTCTTCCAGTCTTTCAGTGGTTCCTTATTTGTGTTTTTTATAATATTTATTGATTTTATAAGCGCAATCGGGTGGTTTCACTAATGCACATCCGCCGATGGTTTTTGTTTTAAGCTTTAAAATGCCCACTGCAGCTTATGTAGAAATAACAACCCCATGATACCTGTCATTGTGATTTTTGTGGTGTAAAACCTCTGAAAATTCCCTTATCTACGCAGGAGCAGAAAATCATGGTCCTTATTTAAAGGTGGGGATTCAGAGATGTCAAAATATAATTTTGGTGTAGTAATTAAAAATCGTAATCTAGAACTAAAGTAGTCGCCTAAAACATCCAACAGTATAAAACATGCCATAGGATCCGTGTAAAACAAACATTCCGGATCGGAATCACAACAAGGTTTGTAATTTTCTAATGAAGGACTTCGATTTTGCGCGAAGTTATTCACACAGTGATTAGGTATATGGACAAAGCATAATGCAGTGCAAAAAACATGATTTGTTGGAAAATTGATGTTGCGCCCTCCTCGGGAAATCTCTGAGTCCGCCTTTAGGAGTTCGTCATTTGCCTGCCTAATCTAGTTTTGACACCCTTTGGTAGTTACGTATGGACCCCCTATATCATGCAAGTAGTAGTGTGTTCTCAAATTGTGTGTTGTTACTTTTTCAATAGAGGCCAATTTAAGGTTTACACAGGGGCCAACTTTTAAACTACTCCAAAACATGTTGAAACCTTGTCATATTGTCAGTTTCTAGTCATAGGGATTCAAAAAGTGGTTTGGTTTTGGAAGTTATAGGGTAAAATGACTAACATGGTAAAAGGTCAATCTCAATTTGTACAGGGGTCAACATGGAAGGTACTGATTATATTTTAAATACTTGCAAATTATGCCTGAGGAATGGAGGACTCCCAAAAAGTATAGTTTTGCTTATTGTTGAAGTTTACTTACCGAGATAAGGGGTCAACGCAGGTAAAAGCCAATTGGATTATGTTGAATCATGACCTATTTTGTCACATACATAACTATGTATTGCAGATGCTCCAATCTATTTCCTTATTTTGGACACATAATAGGCTAGAAGAGCAATTATTCATTTTTACCAAAATTGGAGCAATTCTGATTTTGACCCCTGTCACCTATGAGTTAATACTAGAGATTATGTCTAAGTGATAAGTGCCCTGTGGTCCAAAGTAAGAGGGACCAGGTTTGAACAGTACTTTTGTCTTCAGTTAATTTTAATGCACGCCGGTGAGTTTTAAGTCTTTTTATTGGAGATTATGGATATGACCCCAAAAAAAAAAACAAGACACTACAGAAAAGGTGCAAAATCACCTTTTTTATGAATTAGATCAGGAAATAACCAAGCTTGGTATTTACAATAACATTTGAAAAAATATTCCCGTCTTAAATCAGGATGAAATTCCATCTTAAAAACCTCTGTGCAATGACAAATAAATTCTATGTGACATAAACAAATGGTTGAGGGGTGGTCTTCATTTTAATGTCATTGTCCCGTAAGTTCACAGGAAGCAATGGAGAGCATTTTACGTAGCCATTAAATGCATCACAGATAATTATTATAAAACTGAATTTCGCGGTTCTCGGCTTTCGCGTCGCCTATATTCAAGAATATAAGTGTGGGCCACCCCAGACCTTTGACCCGGCAAGTGACCTTGACCCTCATACAACATATGAGGGATAGAATGGATGCACCTTTGACAAAAAGTTTGGCTCAATTGAACTTTCAAGTTTTCAATTTAGATGGAATTTTACATGGTTTTTTTTTAGCCCATTATTTTTCACCTGACCTCACTGACCTTTGACCATTTCACATGACCTTTGACTCATCAACATATGACGGATCCATTGTGCACTATGACAGGAAGTTTGGTTTCAATTGACACTGTAAAATGTTTCAAATGAGGTGAATTAAAAAAAAACTTAACAACTTTGTGAAAACACATCCACACACACACAAATCCAACACAACATACCAAGCACACGGATGCAAGTGGTCCTGCCAGCTATAGCTGGCGGCCACAAACTATGGGGTTTATATAAGTTTAAAGGGGATAAGCAGCGTTTGCTGATCCAAAACAATTGAAAAAAATAATGAAATACACAGATTTGGAATTTTGTTACTGGCATGGATATGCTACATACCCTGCAAAGGGTTGGCTTGAAATCGGGCAATTAAAGACAAGACAGTAACTTTTATCCGATGCCGTCATTTCCCATAAGTGGTACTAACATTTCCGACTTGAAATAAAAAAGCCTTTCCATTGTTGTGAATATCCTGGATTTTTAAGTGTGATATTTAACCATTTGAATTCCTGTACAGTTTGACCCTCAACACAAACATTGTGATCTTTTGGTTATCTGTACTGGTTGTAAAACACAATCAGCTGTTTAGTTGTAGATTTTGAGATGTCATCGCTGTCTATTGGCGGAGACAATTTGACAGATTTCCCAACACACTTTACCATTTGGTATTTACCACATAAAAGCATTTCCACACTTGTTTTTATTCTCGTGCATTGTCGGGCTTACCCCTTTAAGTGATAGTAATATATATATATACAGTATCCTTTAACTTCAGTTCATGGAGCATGCCCATGATATTGATGACAAATTTGCATGAAGTAGCCTAGGGATCTACATAATGGTGGCAAAAAACTTTTTTTACTCAACAGGGCCAGCGACCCGATCTCACAATTTTAACTGGTTTAAGACCTATGACAAATGATTTACAAGATGAAAAGGATATCCCAAACAAGGAATAGTCTTTTGAAAAGACAACCAATCGCTTTACGCGAGGAGGTTAGTCCTTAATATGTTAGTGTAAATACTTGAGATCATAGAAAAACATCTCGTAGAGAGATGATATAACCGCGTAGATAGTTCAGGCATCAACCATATACTATGCATCAACCTTTAATTTGACAACCAATGGGTTTGGAAATGCCACAGATATACCAAAACCATATCCATAGGTGAGTGCCCCCTAGTAGTATTAACAAATAGATTCTAAATATTTTGACCACAGCCATTGCACGAGATTCCATAAATTGAACGTACAGGAAAAAGGCTTTTAAAAACAAATGTGCTTGTCACTATGAGGCAATGAAGTATCAACTCCTTATGGCAAAGTTCAACAGCTTTCATTAACAAGTGAATTTAGAAAACACACCCCTGAGTGTTGGGATAATATATGATACCTAGAATACACCCAAGATCAGTTCATGTCAATGCATGTTACAAGTCAAACACTGAACTGTGCCCTTGGTTTCATGAAAGTATATTGACTCATAGTGTTTGGTTTTGGAGTTATAGGGTAAAATGACTAAAACGGTAAAAGAGGTCAATCTCAATTTGTACAGGGGTCAACATTGAAAGTTACTGATTAGATTTTAAATACTTGCAAATTATTGCCTGAGGAAGGAGGACTCCCAAAAAAGTATAGTTTTGGTTATGTTGAATGTTTACTTACCGAGATAAGGTCAAAGAAGGTCAATGCCAATTGGATTATGTTGCTCCATGACCTATTTTGTCACATAACATAACTATGTATTGCAGATGCTACAATCTATTCCTTATTTTGACACATTAAGCTAGAAGAGCAACTTCTTTCATTTTTACAAAAATTGGAGCAATTTCTGATTTTGACCCCTGTACCCCTGTGAGTTAATACTAGAGATTATGTCTAAAGATGATAAGTCCCTGTGGTCCAAGTAAGAGGGACCAGGTTTGAGACCATGTACTTTTGTCTTCAGTTAATTTAATGCACGCCGGTGAGTTCAAGTCTTTATTATTGGAGATTATGATCTGCCCCAAAAAAAAAAAAGAAGACACTACAGAAAGGTTGAAAATCACCTTTTTTTATTAATTTAGATCAGGAAATAACCAAGCTTGTATTTACAATAACATTTGAAATATTTCTTAAATCAGTGAAATTTCCATCTTAACACCTCTGTGCAATGTACAACTTCAAATTATATGGTGACATAAACAAATGGTTGAGGGGTGTGTCTTTCATTTTAATGTCATTGTCCCTTAAGGTTTCACAGGAGAATGGGAGCATTTTACAGTAGCCATTGCATGCATCACAGAATTTATTATAAAATATGGAGGGGTTGATATAAGTTAAAGGGATAAGCAGCGATTTGCTGATCCAAAACAATGAAAAAAATAATGAAAATCCAGATTTGGAATTTTTGTTACTGGCATGGATATGCTTACATACCCTGCAAATGGTTGGCTTGAAATCTGTGCATTAAAGACAAGACAGTACTTTTATCCGATTCCCTAATTTCCATATGTGCGTACAAAAATTCCGACTTGAAATAAAAAAAAAAGCCTTTCCCTGTGAATATCCTGGATTTTTAAGTGTGATATTGTACACCATTTGATATCCTGTACAGTTTGACCTCAAACACAAACATTAGTGATCTTTGGTTATTCTGTACTGGTGTAAAACACAATCAGCTGTTTAGTGTAGATTTTGAGATGTCATCGCTGTCTATTTGCGGGAGACAATATGACATATTTCCCAACTACTTTACCATTTGGTATTTTTCCCACATAAAAATGCATTTCCACACCTTTTTTTGATTCTCTTGCATTGTCGCTGCTTACCCCTTTAAGTGATAGTATATATATATATACATACGGTATCCTTTAACTTCAGTTCATGGAGCAAATGCCCATGATATTGATACAAATTTTGTTGAAGGTAGCATATGGATCTAATAATGGTGCAAACAACTTTTTTTACTCAACAGGCCAGAGTACCATTCCAATTTTAACTTGTTTAAGACCTATGACAAATGATTATACAAGATGAAAGGATATCCAAAAAAGCTCTCTATAAGCCTTGTACTTAATTCCATGAGCATTGGATTTGATAAAATGTTGCCTTCTCACATACAGAAATCCCTTCTTTGAGTGTGATAAGAAGTGATTGGTGGCTCATATGTGACCAGTGAGCTGTTGGTTGTCCAACCCTGATCCACAGGATATACATTAAAGTTGTCAAACAATGTACTTAAAGACACTATCAGTGATTTGAAAAATATCTGAAATTTGCAGGAATAGCTTCAAAGTGAAGGATAAGTCTGTAGAATTCTCATAAGTTACCTTTTCCAACTGAAGAATTGACAGAAAAGGAAGAAAACGGCAGTGTTCCAAGATACGATTCCCCATTCAATTACGTGTTGTAGTAAGTGTCCGAACGGACAGTAATGACTAAAATTTCCGATTCTGTCCTTATTAGGTTGCTTCTAGTGTTATCATTTGCAGGGTATGTTAGGATACCTGTACTTGTTACATACATGCAAAAATCTGATTTTTGATGATTTTTTCGATTTTCTGATTTAGCAAATCACTGATAGTGTCTTTAAATCACAACAGTGTAACAAGCTGGGAGGAGGGCAAAACTTGGTTGCCCAGAAGGGCAGTCAACACTTGATACAGATCCCCAGACAAAACAAACAAGAATAGTCTTTTAAAAAGACAACCATCGCTTAGCGAGGATGTTAGTACTTAATATGTTAGTGTAAATACTTGAGATCATAGGAAACCCTCTCGTATTAGAGAGATTATATAACCACAGTATATATTTCAGGCATCAACCTTTAATTTTGAAATACCATGGGTTTGGAAACACCAGCCTTACAGCCATATCCATTTCATAGGTGAGTGCCCCCTCTCCCCTGTTATGACTTTTAAGTATTAAATGTGGAACATTGTGGTTAGTTTATCAATCAAATAGATCCTAAATATTTTAACCACAGCCCATTGCACTGAGATTACAAAATTCAAACTTACAGGAAACAGGTTTTAAAACAATACTTGTCACTATAGGGCAATGAAGTATCAACCCCTATGGCACAGTTCAATAGCTTTCATTCACAAGTGTATTGAGAAAACACCCCCTGAGTTTAGTGTATGATATATGATACCTAGAATACACAAGATCAGTTCATGTCAATGCATGTACAAGTACAACCCACTGAACTGTGCCCTTGGTTGATGAGCATATTGTGACCAATAGTGTGTGTTATCTGGGCATTGTACACATAATGGTATTCTCAAGACCATGGGTCAGATCATCCATTACATGTCAATGAACTGAGACGTTATCCACTGTGATGGGTGGGCTGTCATCCAATCAAAAGTTTTGTTTCTAGCTGCTTAGCAAATGTAAATGAATTTCCTAGTAGGCATATACCATGTCCTAAATTCTTAAAATAATTGGAACCAGAGGACTGTGTACTGCTACATGAGATAACCACCCAACTCTGTGCATGACTGTGATATTCTGCCAATCATTTGCTGGCTGCACACACGCTAGGGTAACTTGCAATGCTGTGGCTTTTATCCACTCGGACTTTATACCATCTTCGATGGAAAAAGTGGGTCCTATAACAAGAAAAGGACCTAAGACTTTTTTTTAACAAGAATTATGCAGTCCATTAAGGTGGCCCCTATGTGTATTTTGTTTATATGCAAATGAGCTTATAAGTATTCATTAACATGTAGATATTTGGAGGCAAAGCTATTCAGCACCAGAAGTCACATGGTCTACTACCACCCCACCAAGTTCATTGGCAGTTGTGTTTTGGCGGTATATTGGAATAATGAGGCGTTTTTGAAATTATAACTACTTAGTTCTCCGGTTGACAAGGATGAATATTTGTATTAATCTTTCCCTGGAGATAGCTTGGAGAAAGATTAATACAAATATTCATGACACGTTTTTAAATGAGCTAATTAATATTCATTACCATGCAGATATCTAGCTGCAAAACAAAACAGCACCTGATGTCATCATGGTCCACCACCCTTACAAGTTCATAGGTACTTGTATTTTGTCAGTAGTGGGACAATGAACAGTCCCAGATATGCAAGCACACACCCATACATCTGGCATGATAACATAATCCAACCACAAATAGTCACAAATTTTATACCAAAGTTTAAAATATTATTTGCTTATTATTTTAAAGTATGTCAGTCCTCACCCAATTTTTATGTAGGTCCAGACCCACTTTTTGAACCGGCGGAAAGGGAAACCCTTTACCTCCACCTGTTGCATCACTGTTATATCAGCCCTGTGAATATTAAGACATGGTCCTAAACTTAAATACATTTGTTTTTTTTTTTCAATTTCTGTCCATAACTCAACATTCCCAAGACAAGACAATGTTTTGTTATGTCCTACAATATTCTACTTTCACAAAATTTACTACAGCTCTTACAAAAATTGAGGAATGCCATTATGCCACTAAAAGCAGTACCCATTACGCTGTGGAATATGAACTTAAGTTGCGGAGTTACCAACAATCACCAAATTTCTGACTGCTACAGATTATCAAACCTAATTGTCAGAAATTG
Source organism: Ophioderma brevispina (assembly GCA_023653785.1). Taxonomy (NCBI): domain Eukaryota; kingdom Metazoa; phylum Echinodermata; class Ophiuroidea; order Amphilepidida; family Ophiodermatidae; genus Ophioderma; species Ophioderma brevispina. The sequence continues at coordinate 15,902 of JAMKCH010084996.1, read as the reverse complement.
AATTATCGAATCAATTATTGATATTGTTATTAAATATTTTTAAAAAAAACAATAATTTACATTTGAAAGAAACTGCTAAGAACTGCTGCCCTCCCAGCTCCATACAGTAACTTCATGTTTATGAGCAAACGTATAAACGCAGTCCAACCATTCATAGTTTTAGCACAACACTACACTAATCCGTAAATCCACTTTCTGTCAGCTATAAGTGCAGTTTGATGTGAATGAAATAAACCAGTTGAAAATCCCACTGAATCATCTCTTAAATTTTAGTATGTTACACATTACATTAGCAATACCCCCTTGAGTTTAGGAGGCACATATCTCTTGAGTCATTATTGGAGCCTATTACAACGTAATTCTGTGTTATCTTCGCAAATTGTTTAGCTTCCTCTCTATATTAGCGCTGAACTCTTACAAAGACACAAAGTCAAATATCAGTATCAAAGGTGTCAAGCCAAGTGCTTTTATAGAGCTCAACTTTGAAGAAAGAATCTAAATCAATGTCTGCGCTCCTTAGGGGTGGCACGAAAGAGCGTGGTGATTTCAGAGTGGGCAGACATTTTTGTAGGTCAAATTTGTGACCTCGCATGTCCACTATGAGCAGTTTTCTTTTAAAGTTGGTTAATTCCAGAATGGGATACTGTGCTCTTGGTTCGGGTCTGTGAAGATATTTTGGAATGCGGACATGAACTATTTCTTTTTTGGGGGGTGTAGACAGCTGGATTGGAACAGTATGTCCTAATGATTTCAAGTTGTAGTCCACCAAAATGTTACAAATTTTTAGACACAGCAGAATCTGAAAACTGCCCTTATATGACTTCAAGTTGTATTTCACCAAAATGTTACAAATTCCACAAAACACAGCCAATTGCTATAATATAAATAACCAATACAGACATCACAAACCAAAAAGCATATTTCATGTAGTCATCAGTCAAGTTGATTCAATCATACAACATTGCTAACTTTTATTCATTTAGAAACATTGAATTTTCCCTAAAGAGGAATATTGGCTAAACTTTTGAGCCTAAGTGACACAGTCTAAAACCCCTGATTTCTGTTAACTCTAGATGTTTTGTACAGCAAGCTCCACAATCAGCCAGCCTGTTTATATGCAAAGAAATCTGACACAAATGTGTCATCTGAAGAAACCTATGCATATACATTTGTAAAAATTTCAACCACATCTACTGCCAGCTTGTCTAGCAACAACTAAACCTCATAATACATTCTGATATTCACCAAATTACTCCCAATTATCTAACACAACAATTTTGGCAGCAAATTGTGTGAAATACACCAAATTAAGGCACTTGATGAGTAATACTGCACACGTTTAATTCAATAGCACTAACATAGAGGGCACACTATGACTAACATATCCAGAGGATCAGAGTGGTGGTCACAAACCCCTCCTGGGAAATCCACATTTGGATTTGAGCTTGTAAAAAAGGTGAGAACTCTCGAAATTTTGAGACTGCAGGCCCAAAATAGCCCATGGGAACATGGGCTTATTTCATGGCCTTAGAGCCAACTTCTACCTTAGCACCATACATATTAGACCTTACAGTGGATGGAATCAATGTCAAAATACACCAGATTCTCCTGGCTGACTGCAATTATATCTGACCAAGTGACATTTGACCTATTCATCCGAAACTTCTACCTCAAGTGATGACACATCCAGGAGCTCTCACCTGGAAGTTGGAAGACAAAAAACCCTAAGGAGTTTGCACAGGGAACATCATCATAATGTCCAAATGAGCTTGAGAATGAAATGCCTCAATAAATAAGTTATAAAACTCTAATGACCCCTTCAAACTGAGATTTGAGATGTCATTGTACCTTAAGGTTTTATGTGAGAATGTGAGCATTTTACAGTAGCCATTACATGCAAGGCAGGATTGAATAGAATGTGGAGGGCTTGATATAGGTCAAAGGGATAAGCAGCCGAAATAATCAATGGAAGTCTGTATAGACATGAAAGGATTGAATGAGGGTTAATAAGCCTTGTCCATATAGGTTTGGTTGGATTTCTTTCATCCAGGCCTTACATCAAGGATACACCCAAAGTTCCCCTTACCAGACATATGGAAACATCCAAGTTGGTTTGAAATTAGGAAGAGCATTTTTGTTCATGAGCTAAACTTGGATATGGACGGACAACACAGTACGGCATCCCCCATTGCTAAAGCCACAGGATAAAAATTGAATGTATTCAGATTTAGTAGCAAACTAGCATCAGCTAAATTCAGCTTTCGTTTCATTGGAGAACTGACTATATTACAAAAAACAGAAATTAAATGACGGTTTCTGAAGGGGTTTGAGTGAAACGGTCAAGATGCAGATCTGCATGGTAGCAGTCGGAGAATGGTACAATCATTCTGTTCACATGATTATGGAGCCACTGGCAGTTTACTATTGGGATATTTGGATGGTGGTTTTTATCGGGATTCCCGGAATGTTCCCTGCTCTTAGATGCCATGCTACTGAAGATGCACTGACATTGGGCAAACCCTTGGAAGTTACAAGAACAAACAACTATGCTTCCATTCCAAAATGGAATGCACTAAAACAATAATTCAAAAGGGAAATACAGCTTAGCAATATATGAAGTACTGCTAATGCTACAGTTACAAAATACTATCCATTAAGTTCAAAGTGGAAAAAAGGGTGGTCTTGGAAATCACATGCATATAGAGCATCAGCCCAGAAGTTTTGGTTAGACGAACGAAGATACCAATAACTGAAAAACCACAACCGGGAAAATTCAGAGAAAAAAATTATAAATTTTGAACAATATGGAAAGTCTGCCGGGGAACGTGTTGCATGTAGCCCCAGGAGAGGGGTAAAGTTACTATGGGGGTGAAATGTTTGAACTGCGCTAAATCTAATGATAATATAGCTCAAATTATTCCTTAGGTAAGCAGGAGTAAAAAAGTCATTGGGTCACACGTGTGTGGTGCTTCCTTTCCAAGATTATGTGGAAATAGGCTAAAGGTCATTTGTTTATTCAAGAAAGGTCACCCGTTGCAATACCCAGAGTTGTTTGTAAAAATATTTTTGTAAAGTTTAATGTTACTGACTCCAAATATTGAAAATGCTTTGCACTTGCGGCATCTCCTTGTTGTTATAATGGAAGGGGTAAAAAATTCCTGTAGGACTCTATGGGGACGGGGAAATTATACCCCTCCCTATGAAGGGAACCAACCCTATGCACAAAATTAAAAGCATATTTTGAATCAGTATCATTAAAATATGGTTTTTAAATTTTTTTACAAAGAAATCTTTGTATGACAATGTTTTCTTGACCTTTCATTGAATAAAAACAAATGACTTTAGCCCTATTTTCCCAAATATCTGGAAGGAAGCACCACACACATTGTGACCAATTTGCGTTTTACTCCTGGTAACCTAAGGAATAATTTGAGCTATATCATTAGTTTTTAAGCAGTTCAAATATTTGACCCCATAGTAATTTACCCCTCTCCTGGGGCTACACCGCAACAACAGGTCTCCGGCAGACTTATATTTCAAAAGTTATATTTTTCTCTGAATTTTCCGTATTTTCACATTGGTTATCTCGTTGTCTAACGAACCTTCTGGTGACGGTTAATAGCTATGTGATTTTACTAGTCAAGGATTGTTTTACACCCCTTGGAAAACAACTTTAGAATAGGTTGGAATATATTTTACACACCAACCTCTTATGACCCAAAAATATGAATAGAATCTTGGAAAATAAATCACACCACCCCACCTAATATGGGGGAGGGGGCACAAAGACAGGCACACCATAATTTTTCACCCTCTGAGTGAAAAATTATGCTAGTTTGAAAAACATGAATACAAAATAACTGGCATTATCAAAATTCACCAATTGGCTGAGGATGGGCATTTATGCAAAAAAAGAGGGCAGCACGACAGCATCTCAAATATACGCAAAAGCTCCATCTTCATAATGCACTCATTTTTTCTTTTCAATTGTTTGAAGGTTTCAAATGTTTTGAGAGGCATCCTCCTCTGAAAGTGACCAACCAATTGCTGATTTAATATTTAGGGAGTTGATGCCATCCGTGATGTTGTAAAATGGGTTCCATCCATACTGGTTCTGGTTCTGGTCTGTTTACTAACCAACACCCCTAAAAGGGGCAAAACGGGTAGGGATGGTGCACTTTCAATGGCGGACTTGGTTGGTTTCATTAGTTCTTGGCTGTAGTTATGTGTTTCTTAGCTTCCGTATTGTGAAATTTCTGCTTATCTCTATGTGGTTGATTGTAAGTTGGTAGTGAGTTTCCAGTATACCCAATTTCCTTGGATAAATTGCGTACTGTAGGACGTTTTATTTGTTGTGATCTGAGTAAATTGACTATGTCGAGAAGATCGTGTGTGACCCCCCCAGGCGCAAAGATCTTTTGTAACGGTATGGCGAGGCGACCCAGGAGTGTTTCATGCAAAGCATGTTTGATCTTGGCATGCCGTCTAGTCTAAGTATCCATCAAAGTTCTTCCGTCATGCTGTTACGCTTACTTGTACCCTTTCCAATAATCCCCCATTACAAGCGGGCACTTCTGTTTTGTACCCCTTCCAATTCTGTATGAGTTCCTTAGTGGTGGTACCATATGGAACTACCATATTCCATACAGGGGCGGACTAGCGTTTGGTACGCTAGATTTTTAACAAATCTGTTGCATGAGTACAGATTTCGCCGGACAAACCCCAGGTTCTATTTGCTTTAGCATATTATTTTGTGAATATGTGAATTCCAAGTCAGATTTGATGTAATTGTAATTCCTAAGGAGGGATATCGTTTGTCGCAGCCAATGTAGTATTATTTAATGTGATAATTATATATGTATGGGATCTGCATGAGTTATATTAAAACACAACATTTCTGTGCATGAACATCACTGCATCTACCTTGCCAGGCTGTCAACTTATCTAGGTCATTTTGTAATATGCCAGCATCCTCAGGACCGGCTATGACTCTATATATGATATAGTCGTCAGCAAATAATTTTGAGCTTGATTTTATATTGCTCGGCAGATCATTTATAAAGACGATAAAGTCTGTGGGTCCTGTGACTGTGCCCTGTGGGACACTAGAGTCAACATCCACCCACTGAGAACATTTACCGTCAATAACAACGCGTTGTTTGAGCTTTGTCAGAAATGCTTCGGTCCATTTTAACGCTTTGCCACGTATCCCATAACGATTTAACTTCAGTAAAAGCCTTTTGGTTTTGGCGAGCCTTTGTAAAAAGCCTTACTTATACAGAATGCTATGTCACCCAAAATTGAGTTCATAAAAATGTTTATTTCTAATATTACAATGTCAAATTGTGAAAAAAAATAATCCCCATAAAATATTTTTTTAATACCAAATTACATTCATAACATGCCTTTAACCTTATAAAAACCTTTACGTAAAATAGTGCAATATGTTAACATGTGAAAAATTATTTAAATGTCATCTTATCTATAGTGTACTACTAGTGCTCATTACTTCAGCGAATCCAATTTTTAATTTTAATTGATAAGCTTTAATAATTGTTTACTGGAAGTTAAACATGTTCAAAACATCATGCAAGAAAAGTGCGACTTCATCTATGGACCCACTTTTTTTTTTTTCCATTTTGACAGTAAATTTCCCAAAGGCCATTTCTATTTCATTTCATCCTATTTTCAGCTCAACAAATGGTGGAATATGCTCAACAAGGGTGCCAACTTCCAGGGCATGACAATAGCTTATTTGCAAATGGGCCCACATTGAATAGATTTTTGATGTAGATATTCAAAATCAGAATTCCCTTTTTTGAGCAACACCTAAACTCAATGACCCAATGATTTTTTTCAGGAAATCTTTAAAAATTAATTTGCTTTTTCATATATTATTACATTTAACTGAGTCTCAAATTGAATGCACGCTTGACAAAGTTTTAAACAAATATCAAATGTAAACTGTTTTTTAACGGCTGGACTCAGGAACCCCGCTGGAACCCCCCAAGGCAAAGGTTAGGGGCAAGCAACATACGAGATTTCCCTATGAGGGTCGCACTCAATTTAACAAATCACAGTTTTTTTTTTTGCATGTTACATAATGCTTTGTCCATATGCTAATCACTGTGTGAAATCACTAAGCTCAAATCGAAGTCCTTCCTATAGAACATCGCAACTTTGTGTTAAAATTCCAGAATTTTTGTATACATGGTAAATCCTATGGCACTCTTATACTATGCATAATTGTTTACTGCATGAAAACGAAAAATCCGATTTATCTCTAAACTTTGAAATGACATTTTATGTGACTATCTTTAGTTCTAGATGACTTTTTAATTTCTACTCAAAATAATTACATTTCGAAATCTCTGATCAGCTTTAAGCAATAACCATTTAGCAGCTTGACTTCGTAGTTTGGAATGCCATTAGGAAATTACATACAAATATAATATGAATCAAAGTACATATGGATTTATTGAACATTTTCATGTGGCAGCATCACCCACCATCTCAAACAAAAACTACCAAGGAGATCAGGAATTATGTAATATAATGTCCCTGCCAGATTTCCAGATCAGACACCTTGGCTACTAAAGTATTAGTAAACCTTTTTTGGCCATTGATATGTACATTAGCTAAAAATCAAGGCTTCTTCTTGGCATAACTTTGTTCTGGTATCTATGTTCTCTGAAAGTTGAACGCTTGTACGAAGCGGACATCCAGGCTTTGGGCAAAATATGAATTAGCAACAATTGCGTAAAAAAATAAAACATTTGATGCACGCTGAGGCGTATGTATTGCAATGTGCATGATCAATACTGTTTTGTTTTGCGCACTTTGTTTCAACACTGCAATACGGGAATTCCCTGGTCTTTCCTAGTTTGTTTTGAACCATGGTGAGGGAGGCTCTGCGACGGGGTTCCCCTACTGGCTATTACCACAGATACACATACAGATAGCATACACACTCCTCCCAAATACCCCTATGAGCTGCTTGCTTCACAGACAACACTTAAAAGTAAGGTTATGCAATTCATTGCACCCACTCCCTTCATTTTCACTACAGCACCAGCATAACATAAACACACAGCTGGTCATTTCAGGGTTCCAGTTCTGAACTTGTCTGTTGTCTGGCAGGGACAACACACTTATAGTTTCCATGTATGCAATGGTTTGGCATGTTAAATTATTATGTGTGATATCAAACAAAGAAAACACATTCTAACACAATAAGAATCTCAATTTTAAAAAAAAATATTGCAAGTTAAAACTTGCACGATCCCCCTGGTGGGAAGCAAACTGGCAGCGAGCAAATATGCAAATGATGCACAAATAATGACGACACATGGCATGGCTATTACTTGCATCCACCACTACCCACATACCAAGTTTTGTCAAATTAGGACATTGGGATCACCTTTTTAGTCAACCTAAGCAAGCAACCTAACCAAGCAACCTGTCAACCTAAGCAAGCAACCTAAGCAAGCAACCTAAGCAAGCAACCTGTCAACCTAAGCAAGCAACCTAAGCAAGCAACCTAACCAAGCAACCTGTCAACCTAAGCAAGCAATGTAAGCAAGCAACCTAACCAAGCAACCTGTCAACCTAAGCAAGCAACGTAAGCAAGCAACCTAACCAAGCAACCTGTCAACCTAAGCAAGCAACCTAACCAAGCAACCTGTCAACCTAAGCAAGCAACCTAAGCAAGCAACCTAAGCAAGTTAACCTCATGGTTAACATAACCAAAAATTGAACACACAGAGAGACAGAACGAATGTGCTGTCGCAAAATCCCATGACTTTTTTAAGCCAGGTGGATAAAAAATGGCCAAAACAAACAATTGTATCATCATAATACTCAGATTTACTTGGCTGAGTAGAAGCTTACTATTCTGTCCAGAGTTGGTACCATTATTATCTGGGCTTGTACATTTCAGCTGTTTGGGTTCTGTTGTAACAACAAAATATTATCTATCATTTGTTGGATAAATAGTTTAAGCTTATCATTACCATTAACGTGCCAAGCCACTGTATGAAATAGGTTGGCGCAGTGTATCTTCCTTTGCCTTTCACCAATGAGGTCTCGGGTTCAATCCCCGGTAGGGGGCTCATTCTCAATGGCTTTATGTGAATTTGGTTTCTCGATCCATACTCGTTCCTGCAGGTTTTCTCTGGGTACACCAGTTTCCTCCTGCTTCTAAAATCGTGCTTCTTGGCATAAATCTGTTCTGGTATTATGGTGTCTCTGATGTGCTGAGCGCCTTTCGTGGCTGCCACACAGCGCCTTGAGCATGTTTATGTGGATATGTTGCGCATCAAAAATACATAAATTATTAATTATTATTAAGTACCAGCATTCATAGGGGGGATTCCATTTTAGATTGTACCAAATAAATTTATTTCTCTATTTGAGAAAGCAACAAAAGGAGAACATGCTTATGGCAGTATCAAATCTTACTCAAGTTACACTATGGATAAAACCCTTTGAAAAAGATAATGAAATCAAATTCTATAAACTTCACCTCTTAACAGCCTGGCCAACAAGAAATCTAATTCAGTGGGTGTTACAAAAAACAGCCACTTGTATGAGCGACACATCATTCATGGTGGAAAAGTCTAGCGTGATGCTAAACTGTCGTCATAGTAACAATGAGCATTACTTGCCATTGAGTTTTATCAAACAGTTACTCTTGTATGCAAAACCACCTTATACATTTTGCAAGGTCACAAAGACTGGGTAACTGGGATAATGTATTATACCTATTTATAATAAATAGCACCATAGCATACTTATACATTGTATGTCTACATATACAATAGTCAACAACACTGGCAAAAGAATTTTACATCTAACAGCACTTAATTTAAAAGGTGTAAATTATTATTGATGGAATTCAAAATACAGAGCTACCCAATCTCTTTGAGGAAAAAAAATCTGAATGACAAGAAAAATATTTACATTTATGCCATGCTTATTAACCTTACCCTTAATGAAAACACACAAAAAAATCTTAAATCATTTAGAGTGAAACCTTGTTAACACAAACTCTGTTAAGACAAAAAATCCTAAAAACATTGATTTTAGGTCCCACGTCGCCTCAATTTAAGAATACAAAATTCCTGATAACACAAACTAAACTTGCAGTCCCAAAGAATGTGTTAATGAGGTTTCAATGCATTATAATACTGGTGGAAGTGCACTTCCCACATCACACCACTGTGCATGTCCCACATCATACCACAGTGTTAAGTGTATAACCCACACTACGGTGTATGACTCACACTACCTGGCCCACACCCCAGAGTGCATCTCACACCAATTGCAAGCCTTGTGTTATCTCACACAGACCAGTGTTTGAGCCTTTCAGTAATCCTTACCAGAAAGAAGGTGGGTTCATACTTCATCGGCAGACGTCTGCCGATGCTAGCCTTTTGAACATGCTTTTTACATAACGCTTATGCTATGCTTCCGACGGGCAAAGCATGTTCCATAGACTAGCGTTAGCCGACGTCTGCCAATGAAGTATGAACCCACCCCATTGGTGTGTTTACTCTCCCACATTAGTGTGTTTGTGGCCTAAACCAGTTTGTGTATAATCACACACTGGCCAAAGTGTGGTGAGCTTGCACGACACACCACAGAGCCAACACCAAGCTGTAAACTTAGCCATGATCTCAGTGTAATTTCATGTTACACTACTCACAACCGGAGTATGTGTGTACAAAACACACACTCACTCTGTGGTCAACATTACATCTTTACATGGTGACAAAATTCAAGGAGATTGTGAGAGTGTGGGGATCTCTCCACACATGACACACACTCATATTTCATGTCTGTCACAGGTTAGGCAAAATTAAGGACTGATTTGGTTCTCATGTCTGTCATAAGTTAGGCAAAATTAAGGACCGATTTGGTTCTCGTCTGTCATAAGTTAGGCAAAATTAAGGACTGATTTCGTTCTCATGTCTGTCATAAGTTAGGCAAAATTAAGGACTGATTTGGTTCTCATGTGTCATAAGTTAGGCAAAATTCAGGACTGATTTGGTTGCCAATTATGCAATCTTGATTCTGCATTTCTCCCATCAGTGTATAAACTGTAATTTTACCAAACATACAATAAATACATAACACTTTATAAATGATAATCTATTGTTGTAATTACAACATGTACATGATTTTGATCTTGATTCCTAATCCTTGAAATACAACATTGTTAAATAGTTACCACTGTATGTCAACATTAATATTGAATATGAAACAGAGCATAAACAGATTAATTTGTTTTAAAGAACATTGTACAAATTATAAACTACTCACAAACATTTGCCTAACAATTTTGATCCGGTGGCTTCCATCAATTTGAATAACAACACAAGAAGCAAAAGCCTCTGGTTTCAGACACAATACCAGAAGAACTTACACCATATATTCTGACTTACTCTTTTTCCCACTTTTTAAGGCAACAAACATTTTACGGCTATATCTTACACTCCAGCTCCAGCATTATCAATAGAACCACTGCTATGTAACATTTGCACACCCAATTATTGTCAAGCTATGAACAAGTCATAGGCATTGCGTACGTGTCTTGATTGATGCCGCTCTAGTTTTTACTCTTGATTTGATTTTAATCGGACATGTTCTGGATAACCTAAGAAAGCCTCTAAAGGAAGCTTAGATCTATTGGAGTTCATTCACTGAGACTTAAATTGGGTCGGCCTGGGTGAATCACCCAATTTTTTTTCAAAACTGTGATATGCATGCATAGCTGGCTCTCTGTACATGGGACGGACGGCTTAACATCCCCTCCAAAGGACAGTGTATTACCATGGTACTGACCCAGGAAGAAAGCGAATTCAAATTTTAATCAATAGCTCAATGCAGATTAAATCCAGAATCAAGAAACCGATTAAATCTAAGCAAGTGGCTCCACCAGGAATAGAACCAGAGACTTCCAGCACTAAAGGCTAATACCCTAAGCAGTGGGCCATGGTCTCCTTCAACAATGCTCAAGGAACATAAACATAACGCATACCCTTAAGTCAGTTATAACCTTTAGATTTCAGGTTTATGCAGGTGTTTTTTTTTTTTTTTTTTTTGTTAAATAGTTACCACTGTATGTCAACATTAATATTGAATATGAAACAGAGCATAAACAGATAATTTGCTTTAAAGAAAATTGTACAAAATATAAACTACTCGCAAACATTTGCCAAACAACTTTGATCCGGTGGCTTCCATCAATTTGAATAACACCACAAGCCTCTGGTTTCAGACACAATACCAAAAGAACTTACATCATACATTCTGATTTACTCTTTTTCCCAATTTTAAGGTAACAAAAATTTTGAGACTGTATCTTACACTCCAGCTCCAGCATTATCAATAGAACCACTGCTACGTAACATTTGCACACTCAATTACTGTCAAGCTATGACAAGTCATAGGCATTGCGTACGTGTCTTGATTGATGCCGCTCTAGTTTTTACTCTTGATTTGATTTTAATCGGACATGTTCTGGATAACCTAAGAAAGCCTCTAAAGGAAGCTTAGATCTATTGGAGTTCATTCACTGAGACTTAAATTGGGTCGGCCTGGGTGAATCACCCAATTTTTTTTCAAAACTGTGATATGCATGCATAGCTGGCTCTCTGTACATGGGACGGACGGCTTAACATCCCCTCCAAAGGACAGTGTATTACCATGGTACTGACCCAGGAAGAAAGCGAATTCAAATTTTAATCAATAGCTCAATGCAGATTAAATCCAGAATCAAGAAACCGATTAAATCTAAGCAAGTGGCTCCACCAGGAATAGAACCAGAGACTTCCAGCACTAAAGGCTAATACCCTAAGCAGTGGGCCATGGTCTCCTTCAACAATGCTCAAGGAACATAAACATAACGCATACCCTTAAGTCAGTTATAACCTTTAGATTTCAGGTTTATGCAGGTGTTTTTTTTTTTTTTTTTTTTGTTAAATAGTTACCACTGTATGTCAACATTAATATTGAATATGAAACAGAGCATAAACAGATAATTTGCTTTAAAGAAAATTGTACAAAATATAAACTACTCGCAAACATTTGCCAAACAACTTTGATCCGGTGGCTTCCATCAATTTGAATAACACCACAAGCCTCTGGTTTCAGACACAATACCAAAAGAACTTACATCATACATTCTGATTTACTCTTTTTCCCCAATTTTAAGGTAACAAAAATTTTGAGACTGTATCTTACACTCCAGCTCCAGCATTATCAATAGAACCACTGCTACGTAACATTTGCACACTCAATTACTGTCAAGCTATGACAGGTCATAGGCATTGCGTACGTGTCGTAATTAATGCTGCTCTAGTTTCTACTCTTGATTTGATTTTAATCGGACATGTCCTGAATAACCTAAGAAAGCCTCTACAGAAAGCTTATTTCTATTGGAGTTCATTCACTGGGACTTAAATTGGAATGGCCTGGGTGAATCACCCAATTCTTTTTCAAAACTGTGATATGCATGCACAGCTGGCTCTCTGTACATGGGACGGACGGCTTAACATCCCCTCCAAAGGACGGTGTATTATCATGGTTCAGTTGCAAGTCCAACTGACCCAGGAAGAAAGCAAATTCAAATTTTAATCAATAGCTCAATGCAGATTAAATCCAGAATCAAGAAACCGATTAAATCTAAGCAAGTAGCCCTGCCGGGAATAGAACCAGAGACCTGCAGCACTAATGGCTAATACCCTAACCAGTGGGCCATGGTCTCCTTCAACAATGCTAAGGACCATAAGCATAACACATACCCTTAATACCCTTAAAAGTCAGTGGTGACCTTTAGATTTCAGGTTTATGCAGGTGCAGATGTATAAAAGACATGATAACTAACTTTCCATGCAAGAAGATGTGGAAAGTTAGGCAATATGTCTCTAATGCATCTGCCCCCGCATAAACCTGAAATCTAAGGTCATAACTGCTCTTACAAGTTCATCCAGTAGAATATTTTTGCACAAAACTTGTGGATTCTTTCTAGTCCAAGACTGTTGAAAGTTATATAATTGTATATTACTGTAGTTTAGAATGACTCAGAGAGCAGCTCATTGTTACAATATTCATGGAGCCTGCACGTTTGGAAAAACTCCAGATATTTTACTCAACAGGAAGCACCGAAACACATAATTTGATATTTCGTTTTAACTTTCTCTGTTATTATTCTTATCAGTGTCTTATAACACTTAGATATTCCAAAATTGTTATGAGCTTTCATTTCCTAAAATAATCATCTAGCAATATAAAATCACTAACTTCCAATTTCAGTAACTTGAATATGAATACAGAGTATGTACTGGGCATTTTACATTTCTAATGTTAAAGGTGCAACGAGAGATTTCAAGTCATTCATATTTTGTGTTATATGTAGTGATTTCATATAGATTAGATGCTCAGTAGATTCTCTACCTTTTGTTTGGTTACAGAAGTAATTTAAAATGAAAACAAAAGGTGATTTGTATATGCTTATATTTCAATAGAAAACATAGGCTGAATTTCGTATTTGCTCCTATACGAAATTAGAAATTGCACAATTTTTGTACCAAAGAAACAGTTCTCAGCTTAATCCTTACAGATGGGGATATTTTGGATATGAAGCTTTACACCAGTGTCAAAATCAGAATTTTCACATATTTTGGGACACCTGTTATTTGAAATCTCTCGTTGCACCTTTAAAGTATGCAAATTAAGAAACAATTGATTTATAATGTATTTTCTGTCTATCAAAAGATTTTACTGAAACATGTTGAGGATCTCTATTTTAAAAACCGATTAATATGCAAATATATTAATTGTGACATGCAAATAAATTTAAATACTGATTACAAACGGTATTGCATGAAATATTGGAACCAGCAAAATGCTGGTCACTGTCAGAGCCCTTGTTACACCATATTGTGGGTACCTCACACCCCACAGTGGAAAAGCAATCCGTATGTGTTTTTCTGCTATAGCAGGTGGCGCACACACACACAAAAAACCACCCAAACCCACTCTAATAATTATTACAAAAGAAATGTTATCTTTTTGTTGTTGAAACATTAGAACATGTAATTATCTGTCATGCCTCAAGGCATTTGTAATTTTTTATAATGTGATCTGCTCTGTCAAAACTAGGACTAAGTCTGACTTTTTTTTAAATTTTAAATTTGGGAAATTCTGAATTATTATGGTTTAATATATTACATGCCAAGATCACTTTTATTTTCTTTCAAATATCAATTCACCTCTTGAAAATCCTTTCCCCCTACAGATTTTATAGTATTTTTATTGGATCGTACCTCCCAAAGTGTCTTGACAATTTTGTCCAGGATTTGACAGTTTTTTGTCATTAAGAAAACACGTTCAGCCCATGCCAGGCTTGATTGTTTTGTAAATTTGTGTCTGTTCATGCAACAAATTTTATCATAAAACAATATTTTGACCTATTAAATAGCTCAGATCCCACTTTCCCACAACTCTCACGTCCTTCGGCAGTTAATGACTGGATATGCTTTAGGTTAAGTACAACAAAAAATCAATGCACATGTGCACTCAGTTCCATACCAGTAAATGAATATCTCTATAGACTTGTCAAGTTGAGCAAGCATGCATTGATTTTGGTCAAGCAGACCACATCCATATTTTAGCCTCATTCGAAAGTGTCAATACAGCCATAGCTCCTTTCACTTTATCAAAACACAAACATTTATACATAAAATACCCAATAGTACAAGCACAAGTGCTCTCGGAATTAAACGAAGCAATCCAATGTTTTATACAGGGCTGTGGACGGCGTGGAGAGATGTTTTTTGTCGGCACATTACATGTGTCGGTACATTCACAATTCCATGCCCCCCAGAATCGCACCGTGAGGTAAAAGGATTCAATGGTAGTGATCAAAGTCTTTTTCAAATGAAGTTTTCCAACACCACGGTAAGTGTCCGAACGGGTCAGACGCAACTGTTGGGTGCATCACTGCGGTGTATTTCGTCTTTGCATAATCTCGTTCCCTGGCAAGGCTTGTGAATGCACGCAAGCATATCCCGGTGGGCTCACTCAATCTGTGGTACTGACCGTAATTGATCGTTACCAAAATAGCGGACAAATATGGCACGCGAGGGGAGGGAGATCGAACATAGATGTGAACCCCTGTTTTAAAATTCAGTTTTTGCGTCCAATCATGTATCACAATACCATATCCAATGGGATAGACCCACCATACGATGGAGGAAAGGAACCATTGTCATATTAACCACCATGGCGTTGCCATATTTGTCCCGCACTTTTTTGGCAAGCTTGGTAACGCTCATGCGGGGTCAGTTGGTTTTGCCGGTGGGTGAGAGCCCCCACCGGGAAGCATTAAGGATGCTAACAAACATTGTATTTTGCTCTACGACGTTTCCGATGTTCATTTGAAAAGGTCTATCGGCTATTCTCTTTGCAAACCATACTCCCTTCAAGAAGAATTTTCCTAAATCTTCCACAAGGATTGTGCAGATTTTAAGTGCAAATGCATACAGTCTTTTCCCAACACCTTTTCCATGTATAATATGTATATTGACCTCATGGTAAACTATTAAATAGTTAGTCATACTTGGGTGAATTAAAATTATGTGATATGGTTTCACCAATCCACTGTCTGGAATTCATGCTTGAGTTTTATGACCAAAACAAATGAATGCACTGCCTGAATAATGACGGACATGATTTTGGATTGCTTCTTAAAATTTCTATACCATGAAAAATACTGCAAAATATAATGCTACTAAAAAGACAGCACACTAGGAGAGGGTGCAAACTTATAAGCTGTCATGCCTTGATCTATTTTGCCACATACTGGTGAATAGTTGCCAGGTTTAATAAGGACATAC
>JAMKCH010084995.1:0-59748 GCA_023653785.1 Ophioderma brevispina | reverse complement strand
GGTCAGTGCACACGCAATTCATGTGTCTTCGCGGAATGGGAGGCATAGCCTCTAGGTGATACCTTGGAGCTTTGCCTGTAACATTCATACTGATATTTTTAAACAAATTTTCAATGATTTATTATGACCGAATAATTAAATCCTAACAATAAAGCACTTAGCTTTAACTCCTTACCTACACTCTAATCCCGTATGAAATATTACCAATTTCACCCCTCCATAATCTCAAGGAGGCAACTCTGCCTAGAAACCATTCAAAACTGCGGAGGAGGCTCTTGTGCAGATCGTATGGGTAGACGTAGGAATATATAGTTTACCCAATGTCTAAAGAAATGAAGCTATCATCAGTAAACCTCCCC
This sequence comes from Ophioderma brevispina, assembly GCA_023653785.1. Classification (NCBI taxonomy): domain Eukaryota; kingdom Metazoa; phylum Echinodermata; class Ophiuroidea; order Amphilepidida; family Ophiodermatidae; genus Ophioderma; species Ophioderma brevispina. The sequence goes on along the minus strand of JAMKCH010084995.1, from coordinate 59,389 downwards.
ATAAAACAGACTATGCTGTGGATACCGATTTTAGTTTAGTGTGAAGCAAAGCGAAACGGTATCGACATGCCTAAAAAAATATGAACTTTTTTATTTGCAGACTCGTTTACATTCGTATGTTTATGTTATGTATGTCTCGGGTATGACCCTAAATCAACAGATATATTTATTTTCTTGGGCTCATAGAATGTATATGGTGAAATAGAAACCTTTGTGATCTGCTAATTCATGCACGCTCCCGTTCCATACGTCAACTCTAAAACATTCCCAAGATGTCGAAGTTTAGAGCAAATAAAGTCCATCCTTGCGTCAGTGGCTCGATACGACAAATAGTTTGCAGTAAACAAGGTACTTGGAAATAAACCAGTGCTACCTCGGACGCAGGGTGTATTGCGTGACTATCTGCAAACATTTGTGAAAACGTATTAAAGGCTGTGTCTTTTTTAGTAATACATACATACATATTATATTTAAAAATTGTTGAACGGCATTTCAACCAGGGAGGCAAAATTACATAAAATATTCAACAAAAATTTGGTTAAAGTAGGCTACAGAGCATGAGCAATATGACATATAATCAAAATCCCACAATTCACGTATCATCAAAGCAGCAAAGCCAGCATTACACCCAAAAAAGCTGCAATTGCAGTAACCAAAGACATATGCCCACGTGGAGGGAAAATGCATATCAGAGGCAAGAGTTTATAAGGCGGTAGCCACCACAGAATCATGCAGTAGATCATTTGTGGGCATAGCTATGGGAACTTTCAAAGGCAAGATATTACAATCACACAAAATCCTTAGGTCAGGTAGAAGGGTTAAGCACACAGCCTGAAGGATGGAAATGGAGTACAGACTTTTTCTATGATAGATTTTAGTTCATTGGCTTAAGCCCAAGAATTTTTGGAGGGTGTGCAAAATTTGTTACAGTGCCATTTTGAAAAGCCCAATATGGCTACTACATGTCAAAAATATAATAATCCCTTTTAAGTATTTCCGATTAAGACAAATATTTCTCGGGTACTCCGGTGTTTTGTTTGAAGCAAGAGGAAAGTGTTGGTCAGTAATTTTATCAATACATTGCTACATACAAAAAAATATAATATGGCTGCTCAAAAGTCAAATATGCTCTCGGAATCATTAAAATGATATTAACACCTCATTATACCTATTTACGCACTTGAAAAACATGCTGAACACCTAAATATGTTCTGTAGGGATGGGTGTTCAAAAATGTACAATTATCCACTCTGGCAAGTGTTACTTTACACCTCTAGAATGCATTTCCAACGCCTCCGGACACACCATCAAGGTTTGCACATTTTGCAGTTTTGAGGCTTAATACTTTATGCTTTAACTTATGAGATACATGTATTTGTTCACTAGAAACCCTTATTTGGAATTTCTACGGTAATGAACATTTTCCAAAATTCAAGATGGAGGCCAATACAAGCCGACTTTAAAAATAGTAAAACCTACATTATATGTGTATAATATGTAGTTACATCAACTATTTATTATGATAAAGGTGTAAATAAGGTATGGGATAAGTATCTTGACCATTTGACCATTCTTATCTGGAATTTATGTTTCTATTAACATGCAAAATGTTAAGATGGGCCAATGTGGCTGCCTTTTACCTTATTTAAACTAAATAAATTACGTGTGGTATTTAGGTAAAAACACCCAAAATGATTATTAAAGTTAAAATTAAAGTATAAGATGTATGTCTTTGAGCTTAATCGTAATCTGGTATATGTTTGACAACATACTTAACATTCAAAATGACGGACAATATTGACATCTGACAATTCGTAGTTTTTAAAGCTCTTAAAGGAAGCCCATATTGGCTTCCATCTTGATGGTAAGCTTCTTTTAAACACACTTGAAGTCAGATATGATTACTGGGTTATTTAGAGCGAACAGAATTATGCCTCTATCACACATACGTGATGAGTTACGGTCACTTGAATGATTTCAGGGATATTGGGTTGTAGGGAGGCACATATTGGTGAATGGTAATGTTGATGATCAAATTCACATCAATAACCGGTCCAAAGATTCCTCATGCTTAAACCTGGATCCTAATGCATAATAAAATTATGGCCATTGAAGGAATTGAGAGTGATAGCGGCAATTGGATTTCTAAAAAATGGCACTGCACGAAATTTGCACACCCACCAGAAAATTATTGGCTTAGGTCATCATTGACAAAAACCGTCAATAGAAAAGTCTGTATCCCATTCAACCTGTGCCCACAATTCCTCCTGACTATCAACCACTTCAATTACAGCAAAAGAAACGATCTGGTTTCAAAATAGTATGCGGGACCTTAAGCAGAAGAAGGCTAACTTCACACTAAAATGGGAAATCCTGAGAAATCCAAACACAAACAAAAAGGGCATCCCGTGCAGTGCAATTAGGCCACTTGATGAAAAAAGGAGAAATCGTCAACTCAAGGACTCAATCAATAAGAGAACTAGGCTAGTGTAAAATGTCGACACGGCAACAAGCTCAGACCACCCAACCGTGCAAAGAAAACGTAGCAACTTGAATCCAAACAACATTGTCACGCACAATCAGTTACCTGATGAACGCCAAAGGGTGAAACTCTGAGTAGTAACCTAGCAATTGTAATCTGTATATATAATAGGGGGGCTCTACTATTCAACCGTATTGGCACTCTTAGCTGGTAGCATTTACTTGTTAATATATATATATTATATATATATATATATATATATATATATATAGGTTCGACAAAATAAGTTCCCCCCTAAAAACCAAGGACATTGCTTTGCATAACTTACTTAAAACTGCATGATTGGAAAATTTTAAGGTTATGAAAAGAGGGGAAAAATTTGGCTCTGCCATAAAAGTTGTTGCTTTCAAAAAGCATTTGGCATCAAGACATACTACTTTTTTCCAAAAATGTTGTGGCCGAAAAAAGGGGCACTTTACCGTATTCAAGGTCTAAAGTCAAGGAAATTATCAATTTAAACTACAGCGATTTCATTTCCATATTAATTGCCCGGTGTGTGAAGTAAATAAGCCTTTAAACATGGCGCATAGTAAAACAAATAAAACAAATAACCTGCGATATTTGGGAAGATGGTCCCAGCTGCGATGGTTATCTCGATGTATGCTGCTGATAAGGGAAAGCGCGATCCCGATCTGGGATCCTTGCACATGAGTAAAGTGGTATGTGGTAGGTGGGCCACAGTGATCAGCGGCCATTTGTGTGAACGCGCTGTAGAGGCCAATGCATAAGCGCATATACATCTTGCGCATTAAATCTCTCTGCTATAAGACAAATAGGCGGAAAACAAAAACAAAACCAAGGAGATGTAAGGTTTACAATCATTAGTATCACATAAAGTACATTTTCCTTGCATACTGCTCTTTTTATGAAAGGAAAGGTAATGTTTGAAAAGTCCTGTTTAAATCAAAATAAGATAATAATTGTTTTATCATACAGGGTGAGACTCCAACTTTCAATGTTTCCTTAATATGCACTGACGACATCATTGTAGTGTTTACCATGCTGTTTTACAATTTGCTAATGTTTCTGCTCATGAATGTGGCTGCCATGCTCGCTGGATAATTCCCCCACAACGTTGAGCCAGTGTAGCGTTCTCATTAAGTGTCGATCTGCTTCACATTTCGACCTTTGTGCTTACGCAAATTTCATCTCATTATTTGTTGGTTTGTCTGCTATTGTTTGCTTGATTATCTATTGCCATGCGTTCATGTTTTAAGCTTATTTACTTCAGACCGAAATGAATATAAAGAAATGAAATGAAATCGTGTTGTAAATTGATTATTTTTTTCACTTAGACCTTGAATACGTAAAATGCCACATTTTTGGACAAAGGAAGCCATGTGTTGATGCCAAAAGTGTTCTGTGAAAAGCAACGATTTTGTGGCATAGCCAAATATTTCGGCTTTAAAACTTTTTTAAAATTTCCAAACACCCAGTTCTAAGTGAATTATGCAACAAAAAGGTAATCCAATTTTAGGGGGAACTTATTATTTTTTAAATTAAAAGTATTGAAAAAAGGGACGACTAGGTGCATTTCAATTGACAACTCTTAACGCCACTGGACTCATTTAAGACAATGATCTAAACAAGTGATGGCTTTAAAAAAACCATAAGTTCCGTTTCTTGTTTCCTTATTCCTTTTCCGTAATCTTCTTCTTTCCTAACATACTTGAGTCAATATATAGCTTGTTCATGTACTATATATGACTTGAAGTATGGGATAAACATGGTGGAGTTGTCAAAAAGTCATTCAATGTGGCTTAAAGAACAAACTTACTGGTCCTTTTCAACTTATTACTTTTTCGAAATCTTCTTCTTCTTAAATAAGTACTTAGGTTGTGTAATACGTAAGACTATTCCAAGTCAGTGTTAGCATTCCACTCTGTATTAATTACGCTTGACGTACATCCGAGTAACAATCACATTGTGTAATGATCCACGACACCCTTGTGCCGAACCAAGATCGGCTGTATCCATGGGAATCGCTCGAATGTGTCGGGGATCCAGGCGAATATGTGTTTAACCCTTCCCTTCTTTGAATCGCCTGAAGAGGCTTATAATGTTGTCTCGAATCTCTGAACTCTAAGCCCCCGGACTGCTACAGTCTGAAAGCATAAAGTGAAAGCACTATCCAGACCATTTGAATAGCGCCCCCATTTTTTCTTTCCAATTGGACATATTTTGCTCAGTAGTGTGGTAATTGTCAAGTATACTATACCTGCTAAGGGTAATGGTCAAAAGGTGTATGGTCATCATTAAAAGAATCAAGTTTGAATGTAGAATCCGATGTAATTTAACGGGCGGTATGGAAACGCCCAAAATTCGGTCCGACCATGGAATAGTTCAAATGACTCTAACTTGACTTGCCTGCCACAGACAGAACTAACTAGACCTGGGGCAGATCTAATTTACAAGACGGCCGTATTGGGAATGGATGGTGATCCCCTTAATGACCCCTTGCGGTGACTTGACCTTTGACCCTGTAATTCACCAATATGTCATTAATGTCAATAAATGTAATTTTTTAGTCTTAACAACTGACAAGGATCAATATTATGAGTTTCAAATCAATCCAAGCATGTCAGGGAATTGACCTTTCACCCTATAAATACCTCTAGGTCACGGATGGGGTCAACTTACTTGTTTTGTATTTATGATGCCACACGGATTATCCCTGACAAATTCAGCATCAATTGGAGCTTGTTTGTAGATTTTGACCTTTGACCTTGAACGTTGAAACTTTGGGGTCGAGACTATCATAGGACTCTCTCTACCATAATGTTACATCACTGCAGCAATAACGGTTTTTATCTGTCTTCTATAGGTTGAGAATACAACCACTTGGTCTTTTTTTTAGCATTTTTGGCCCAAAATTGACCTTTTGACCCCATAATGACCTTTGATCCCGAGTATTAAAAAAAAACCTCGTGTAACAAACAAAATAGCATTGTTCCAATGCAAATAAAAAAATTCTACTATGCTAGTTCTGGAGATAAAAATTCTTGAAATTATGACCTAAAACCGGAAATGACCGTAAATGACCTTTGACCTCCAAAACAAAAAAAAATATCTTCATACACCAGGTAACCTGAATGCAAATCTCGAAAGTTAAGTCACTGTAATATGTTTGGGTTTTGCAGATAAAAATTTTTGAATATTTTGGAATATTTTGGGTTTTTGACCGGAAGTTCCCCTTATTGACCTTTGAACCTCCATGCCGAGCACAACGTTTGCGAAGGATCGTAAGTTGCTTATATGTATGAGTCACGTGACAATGCAACGTTGCATATAGCAGATAGCTATTTTTGAAGATTTTTTGAAGATTTTTTCAATACAGACCGGAGTGCCCCTACGACCCAGATGACCTCTAACCCATAACTTTTGTGGAGGGTCTCAAGCACTTCAATGCATGAGTCCGTTACCGGATTGTAACTGTAGCGCTGAAAACTTTTTATAAGGAAAATGACACTTTTGACCCCGTGACCCTAGATGACCCGACAGGAGTCAAAGTCAAGTGACATAAATGGGATGCCACAGCGGTCATTTGGTGTAAGTCTTGTTGGAATACGTCAAACCATGACTGAGCTGGACGCAGTTGAAGTTGGTTGGACAGAAGAAAGAAGAAAGAAGAAAGAAGAAAGAAGAAAAGAACGCATCAGAAACAGAACAAGACGCCAGAAGGCCGTCTTGTAATGAATGAGTTAGGATGTATTGGCGCAATTTCCAGGATATGTCGAATTAAAAAGACGTTCCGCCATCCCTTAAATTATTATCCGATATTAACACTTCAGTGACGGTGGAGTAATAGGGGGGTTCTAGGGACCCTCCAAATTTGTTCTCCTGCTGGCCTCTTTGAGCGTGGCATTTTTTGCGCCGAAATTTTTTGTCATGTCTGACTTTAAATGCGTTTCGTTCATACCAAAATAATTAAAATCGGCCAAGCCGTTAATGGAGTTAATTAGTGGGGGAGGTCCCATGCCCCCCCCCCCTTGGGCACTAACGGAAGTCATCTGTGAAAATTTATGAAAATCGAAAATCAAAGAAATAACCAACCCAATTTTTTGTGATATTTTGGTTCACACATACTATTAGTAAACAATTATTAGGACCAGTAAAAATAATTAACCCTTTATGGCTAAAACAAAACATTTCATTGGGACGTTGCTTAACCGTTACTCTACAAAGTTATGGGAAAATTGCGTGTATTTTCGGAAACCCCCGTAAAAAATCAGGCTTCCTAAAAACGCCAAGTTTGTGTTAAATATATGTTATTTGGGTCTTAGAGTAGATATCAACAAGAAAAAAAGTTTTCAAAAAAATTCGATGTAAGCGACAAAAGCTCATTTGAATTTTCGTCGTTTTGCCCCCAGTTTTCGGGTTTTGGAAACCAATGTTTTGGCCCTAATTTGACACCCAAATAACAAATTTAATTTTTATGTGCTGATTTGGGGTTGTCTTATTCTCTCCACAAGTGTTAAATTTCGTCCAAAAAATCCCCCGGGAACGTGGCCCATTGCCCCCCCCCCCCCCCCCCCCCCCCGGCCACCAACGGGAGTGACAACCCCTTGGTCACTTAAAGGAGATTAGCAAGCGGGGGATAATGCGAGATGAATAGAAAAATGGGAAAATAATGTTTTTAACTTATAAATAAGGGATAAGTGGTACAATTCCATAGAAGGCTTTTAAAGTCAGAAAAAACACCAAATGCGCGAAAAAGGAATGATTTGAGGAAAGTTGTAATACCGTCTCCCGCAAATAGACAAACAGCGACGGCGTCTTAAAATCTACCTAAACAGCTGATTGTGGTTTACACCAGTACAGAATAATTAAAAGTCCAATAATGTTTGTGTTTGAGTAAAACTGTATTGATCATGGTGCACAATATCACGAGAAAACGCTGTGATTATTCACCGCGAAAGGTTGTTGACCTCAAGTCGGAATTTTGATACGCACGTATAGATGATGTGACATATGACGCACGGTTGACATTAAGACGCCCTCTGTTGTTTTCTGCAGGCAAAATATTACAGTAGTTTCTGTGCAGAACCACAAAAATATGGTTATAAATACGTGCAGAATCGTTCCTGAGTAAATTGGTCACAAAATGCAGCTGGTGCATTAGTATTATGTTGATATGACGGTTAGTATTATTTAATTCGAACAAAAGTTACAGCAAAAAAAACAGGGGAATTTCCCCATGCAAAGTATGAGTTGATTTTGCCTGCCAGTTTTCTCTTACACCAACAGGGGCGCCTAAACATAAAACAAATGTCACATCATCTATTAGAAATTCCAGAATCAGATAAAAAGTACTGTTCTTGTCTTTAAGACACGGATTCAAGCCAACCACTTGCAGGTTATGTCGCATATCCATGCCAGTTAACAATAAAACAATATGAATTTGATGATTGTTTCGCTGTTTCGAAGTAGCATCGTCGCTAATCCCTTTAAGTGTTAAATATTCTAATTACAAAATTCGTTATTTAGCGATATAATCTATATATCTATATATCTGATATATCTATTATTATATATATATTATATATATATATATATATATCTATTATATATATATATATAGATATATACTACATATATATACATATTCGAATTTAATCACAATGTGTAGTTTACATGCCAATTACCAATGCAACTGTGCTAAAATTTTATTTTGGAAAATTGGTGCTCTTCAATATGTGCTGAGTGCTTTATAATTCTTAAAGGACGTTTGGTAGCTTTGTTTTGCATGTGGAAAAAAGGCAGAACGACACAAAAATAATATCAATTACCAATGATGTCATTATCGACGTGTAACTTACAACCAGTTCCCCCCCCGTTCCGGTTTGCAAGCTTGAGTAACAATTTCCTCCTTCAATCATTACAGTTATGATACTCTCAACTTTCATTCACTTTATAGCACCTAGGCCACCCCGGAGGTACACGATAAAATGAGCTCCATCATCTATAAGAAAGTAATGTTATAGAGTCACGTAGTTTTGGCATTTTGCATGCACATAGACAGTAATGTTTTAAAAAAATGGTCTTTTGTCAAAGTTACGATTATCAGATGTTTTGCAAAACACCATACCCTCAAACTAGACCTAGCAATGTCCATCGCGATCACGAGTTTGTGACAATGTTGTGAGGACTTTTAATGGAATACTTTACCTCTCTAACTAGTCATTTGAATCATTCTTTAACCCACAATTTTGAAAATGAAAGAAATTGGTTGCTATAGAAGCTACCATCCAGGCCATGTGGCACCAATGTCAATTTTGTTACAATGGGAGCAGAATATTTGAGAAACGGCCAGGTTGTTGAATCATTTGGAGATTTGTATTTACATGTGTAGAGCTGCAAAAATTTTCAACCGCAACACAATCGAATGATAGTGTAGCCATAACAAAATCTATCATTGATGGGCTACTTTCCCGTCCAACATCGGAATTATATGAAGCATTCGAGATTACTGCACTGTTCCGTATTCGTTTCTTCTCTCTTTGGCCTTTTGATCGCTACAGTTGGCGACTTATTTCCTTCTAATCATCTCTCTCACATCCTAAAAAAAAATCAAACATTTTATTATCACAGCGGACACTTTATGGCACATCCCGAAGGTGTTAATCTCGATACTCATACAATAATTTGACTTGCCCCGTTGTCATAAATTGCGGGCGTTTCATTATGCATCCGATTAAACCCTGTCGAATTTTTTACTGTTTTTCCGCAATGTCATCCAAAGGTTGAAGAAGCCCCGATCGTGAGTGTCTTGCACACGTACTGGCACCCGCTATATAATTCTCATTAAGTTATGCTCGCTATTTTCCTAGCCTGATTCCCCGGTCCGCCCAACTAACAAACATTGCGGATACGGGTCATATGTGTTCAAGGACTGAAGGATTTAGGGGTCCCCCATGCCACGCATTCATGTGTATCAGCGGAATGGGGAGCATTCGCCTCTAGTTGATACCTTGAGGCGGTTTTTAACATTCATACGGATATTTTAAAACACATTTCAATGTTTACTTTATGTAACTATATTAAATCCTAAACCATAATCATAGCCTGTAACCTCTTAACCCTACCTCTAATCCCGTATGAAAATATTTACCAAGTTTCCAACCTCCTATCTCACGGAGGCAACTCTTTGCCTAGAAACCACCAAACACTGCGTAGGCTCTTGTGCAAGATCGTATGGGTAGAAACCGTAGGAATATAATGTTTTACCCTGTCTCAGAAATGTAAGCTATCAGCTCATAACCTCCATACAAACAGAACTATGCTGTGGATACGAATTTTAGTTTCGTGCTGAAGGCACAGCGAAACGTTATCGCACGCATGGCCTAAAAATTGAACTTTTTTTTTAATTTGAATCGTTATACCTCGTTTATGTGTATGTTATTTATGTCTCGGGTATTTGACCCTAAACTCAACATAATATTTATATTTTCTTGGCATCGTGATATGTATATGGTGAAATAGAAACCTTTGTGATCTGCTAATTCATGCAACACGCTCCGTTCCATAGGTCTAACTCTAAACATTCCAAGATGTTCGAAGTTTAGAGCAAATAAAGTCCATCCTTTAGATTCAGTGGCTCGATACGAATAATATTTGCAGTAACAGTACTTGGGAAATAAACCAGTGCTACCTCGGAGCCTGTTTATTGGCTGTGAATATCTGCAAAACATTTTGTGAAACGTATTAAAGGCTGGTGTCTTTTTTAGTAAATACATACATACATACATATATATTTTAAAATTGTTGACATGTTTCCCACCAGGAGCAAATTACATAAAAATATTCAACAAAAATTTGGTTAAAGTAGGCTCCGCTGCAATGAGCAATATTGCAAATATAAAATCCCACAATTCACGTTATCATCAAACTCATACAATCAGCAACAACCAAAAGCTGCAATTGACAGGAACAAAGACATCTGCCGCCGCCCCCTGGAGGGAAAATGCCTATCAGAGGCAATAGTTTTATAAGGCTGTAGTCATCACAGAATCATGCAGTAGATCATTTGTGGGCATAGCTAATGGGGACTTTCAAAAAAGATATTACAACACACAAAATATCTCATAGTCAGGTAGAAGGTTAAGCACACACAGCGAGGCTGAATGGAGTACAAGACTTTGTCCTATTGATGATTTTTAGTTCATTTGGACTTAAGCCCCAATAATTTTTTTGGAGGGGTGCAAAAGTTTGTTACAGTGCCATTTTTGAAAAATCCAATATGGCCACTCACCAATGTCCAAAAATTAATAATAATCCCTTAAGGTATTTCCTATAAAGACAAATATTTCTCGGTACTCTACTCCTTTCCGGTGTTTGAGCAAGAGAAAGTGTTTTGGTAAAGTAATTTAATCATTACATGCTACAAAAATCTAATATGGCTGCTCAAAAGTAAATATGCTCCGGAATCAATTAAAATGATCTTAACACCACAAAACACCTCCATTATCCTATTTACGGCGCTACTTGAATACAACATGCTGCACACCTAAATATGTTGTCTGGAGGTGTTCAAATATTGTTACAGATGATCCACTCTGCAAGTGTTACTTTACACCTCTAGAATGCATTTCCAACGCATCCTCCCGGACACATCAAGTTTTCTGCACATTTTGCATTTTGAGGCTTAATGCTTTATACTTTGCACTTATGATACATGTATTTGACACTAGAAACCCTTATTTGCCATTCCTCTGTAATGAACATTTCAAAATCAGATGGCGGCCAATACAGCCGCCTTTTAAAAATGTAACACCTACATTATATTTCTATAGTAGTTACAACATAACATCAATATTATTAGATAAATGTGTAAATAAGGTAATGGGATAAGATTGACCATTGACATCTTATCTGAATTTCCTGTTTTCTTTAACATGCACAAATGTTAAGATGGTGGGCCAATTTGGCTGCCTTTTCCTTCTTTAAAACTAATAAATACGTGTTGTAATTTTAGTTTAAACACCCAAATGATTATTTAAAGTTTAAATTAAAGTATAGGATATGTCTTGTTTTGAGCATTTTACTCCGTATCTGGTTATTTGTTTTGACAACATACTTAACATTCAAAATGACCGGCCAATATTATGACTATATTACAATTCGTAGGTTTTAAAAGGCTCTTAAATGAAGCCACACTGGCTTCCATCTTGATTGTCACCTTCTTAACACACTATGAAAATGTCCAGATTGAGTTTTCGCTACTGGTAGAGAGGCAGAATTTATGCCTCTATCACAAATACTTGATGAGTTAAACGGTCACTTGAATGATTTCAGGTCATATTGGGTTTTAGGGGCCATATTGGATTTGATGGTAATGTTTGTGTATCAATCACTCAATACGGTCCAAAAGATTTCCTCATCTCTTTAAAACCTGGATCTACTGCATAAAATTATGGCCTTGAATGCATTTGAGAGTGATAGCGGCCATATTGGATTCTAGAAAATGGCACTTGGCAACGAATTTTGCACACCCCCCAGAAATTATTATTATCTTAGTCATCATTGACAACAAAACTCTATCAAATAAAAGTCTGTAGCTCCTCTTGCGTGCTCATTCCCCACACCTGTGCCCACAATTCCTCCGACTATCAACCACTCAAAGTCAGCAGCAAGAACCGAGCTTTCCAAAAATAATGTATGGTGACTTAAGCAGAATAGGCAACCTTCAACCCTAAAATGGGAAATACCCTGATAAAAATCCAACACAAACAAGGGCATCCGTGCAGTGCAATCTATGCCTTTGATGAAAAAGTAGAATTCTTCACTCAAGGACTCAATCAATAAGAGAACTGAGCTAGTGTCAAAATGTCCCCCGACACGGCAACAAGCTCAAACCACCCAACCGTGGCAAAGAAAAAGTAGCAACTTTAATCCAAACACATTGTAACGCCAATCAGTTAACCTATGAACGCCAAAGGCGTGAAACTCTGAGTAGTACTACAATGTAAATCTGTTATATAGATAATCTCTACTGATTCCACATATTGAGCACTCTAAGCTGGTAGACATTTACTTTTGTAATATATATATATGTCGATATATATATATATAATCTATCTATCTAACGGTTCCCCGACAAAAATAATTTTTCGCCCCCCTAAACCCAGGACAGTTCCTTTGCATAATCTTCAATTAAAAACTAAAACACTGCATGAGTGGAAAATTTTAAAAGGTTTTTAAATAAAAAAAGAGGAAACTTTGGCTTCCATAAATTGTTGCTTTCAATCAAAAACGCTTTGGCATCAAGCATATCCTTTTTTTCAAAAAATGTTGTGGCCTGAAAAGGGGCACTTTAACCGATTTCAAAGGTCTAAAGGTCCAGAAATTATCAATTTCTAACAGCGATTTCTTTTCCATATTCATTGGCGGGTGAAGTAAATATCCTTTAAAAACATTGGCTCAATAGGTAACCAAATAAACAAACTACCCATGCGATATTTGGGGAACTGGTTCCCAGCTGGCGATGGTTATCGTCGATGCATGCTTTGCTGATAGAAGGGAAAGCGCTGATCCCGATCTGCTCTCCCTTGAATGATGCTAAATGGTTATGTGGATATGTTTGGGCCACATGATCAGCGGCCATTTGTTAGAAAGCGGCTTAGAGGGCCATATCATAAGGCGCTATCACATCTCTTCTATTAAACTCCTCTCTGCTTATAAGACAATATGCAGGAAATCAACAAAAAGAGATATGTAATGTTTACAATTCCTTAGTGATCAAATAAGTAATTTTTCTTTGCATACTGCCTTTTTTTATGAAAGAAAGGTTAATGTTTGTGAAATTCCTGTTTAAATCAAAATAAGATTAATAATGGTTTTATCATACAGGGTGAAGACTCATATAATGGTTCGCCCTCCATCCTGCAACTGACCGACAATCATGTAGTGGGGGTTTACACATGCTGTTTAACAATTTGCCTACTGTTTTCCTGTTCATTAATTGGTTCCATGCTCGCTGATAATTCCACCACGTTGAGCCAGTGTATCGTTCTCGTTGGTGTCGATCTGCTTCACAACATTTCGAACCTTTTGCGTACGCAAATTAATTTCATCTCTCATTATTTTGTTTGTTTGTCCTGCAATTTTGTTTTGCTTGATTATCTATCTATTTGGCCTATGTCTTTCATGTTTTAATCTTATTTACTTCATACTCTTCAGAAGACGCGAATGAATTATAAAGAAATGAAATGAATCGTGTTGTATGATATTTTTTTCACTTTAGACCTTTGAATACAGTAAAATGCCACATTTTTTTGGAAAAGGAAGCATGTGTTGATGCCAAAAGGGTTCTTTGAAACGCAACGACCATTTTGTGGCATAGCAACATATTTCCGCTTTAAATAAAACGTTTTTTAAAAATTTTCCAAACAACCCAGGTCATAAGTGAAGTTCTGGGGTATGGTATGCAACAAAATGTATCCAATTTTAGGGGGAACTTAATTTATTTTTTTAAAAACGTATTGAAAAAGTAACGCTAAGGCTGCCTTTCAATTGAACCTCATAGCACTGGACCAAAGACAATTGAGCTAACCAGTGAGGCTTTTAAAAAACAATCAGTTCCCGTGTCTTTTTTCCTTCCTTATTGCCTTTTTTCTCATCTTTTCTTCTTTTCCTACATCCTTGAATGTAAATATATAGTTTTGGTTCCTGTACATATATGCCTTAATGAAGTTATGGGATAAACAATGGTGGAAGTTGTCCAAAAAGTCAATTTCAATGTGGCTTAAAGACACACAACGTCCCTGGTCTTTCCTCTTTTAACTTTTTTCTTTTCGAAATCTTCTTCTTCTTCCTAACATCACGTACCTTAGGATTTTGGTTGTAATCCGTAAGATATCCAAGTCATGTTAAGCATTCACTCTGGTATTAATACGCTTGACGGGTCCCTTCCGGTACCATCAACCTTGTGTACTGATCCCCGACACCTTTGTTGGCCGAACCAATATCGGCTTGTATCCATTGGAATCGCTCACAAGAATGTTTCGGGGATCCAGGCAGAAATGTAGTTTTAACTTTCCCCCTGCATCGCCTGAAGATGCTTGTAATATGTGTCTTCGAATTCTCTGAACTCTAAGCCCACGGACTCTAGTCTGAAACATAAGTGAAAGAAATACCAGACATTTTTTGAATAGCGCCCCCATTTTTTCGGTTCCAAATTGACGATTTGCCAGTAGTGGGCTGTTAATTTGCCTAGTAGCCTATACCTGCTAAGGGTACTGGGTCAAAGTGTGTATGGTCCTCATAAAAGAAATCACTTTTGTAGATTAGAAATCCGATTGTAATTTAACAAAACTGGCGGTATGAAACGCCAAAATTCTTGTCCTACCATTTGAGAAATAGTTCAAAAAATGAACCTTCCTTGACTGCCGCAACAGCAGAACTAACTAGACCTGGGGACAGATCTATTTACAAGGATCGGGCCGTATGGAAGGGATGTGACCCCTTAATGACCCCCTTGAGGTGACTGACCTTTGACCCCCTGTAACTTTCATCCAATAATGTCATTAATGTCTAAATGTAGTTTACCGTCTTAACAGAACAAACAACTTTAACAATGATCAATATTATTGCGTTTTTCACACTCAATCCAACCAAGCATGTCCGGGTATTTGACCTTTTCACCCTGTAACTTCAAAAAACCTCTATAACATGACTTCTGGGTCACGGATGGGTCAAACTTGTACTTGTTCTGTATTTTTTATGCCACATCGTAATTAATCCCGGACA
Source organism: Ophioderma brevispina (assembly GCA_023653785.1). Taxonomy (NCBI): domain Eukaryota; kingdom Metazoa; phylum Echinodermata; class Ophiuroidea; order Amphilepidida; family Ophiodermatidae; genus Ophioderma; species Ophioderma brevispina. Next base: position 44,100 of record JAMKCH010084995.1, on the reverse strand, counting down.
AATTTCAACTCAATTGGAGCTTGTTTGTAAGATTTTTGACCTTTGACCTTGAACGTTGACCTTTGGGGTCGAGACTATCAATAGACCTCTCGCCTATCCTACCATTAATGTACATCATGCAGCCATAAAGTTGTCTTTTAAGATCAAACTATCTGTCTTCTAAAGGCTGAGATATAACCAATTTGTCTTTTTTTTTTTGAGCATTTTTTGGCAAAATTGACCTTTGACTTTGACACCCCCCGTTTAATGACACATTTGAAATGATTCCCGGCTATACAAAAAAACCTCGGTACACAACAAAAATTGCATTGTTCCAATGCAAATAAAAAATTTTTTTGTTTTACAAAGTTTTCAATGACTTTTTAAAAATTCTTGAAATTATTGACCTTAAAACCGGAATATGACCGTAAATGACCTTTGACCTTTTTGACCTCCAAACACAATATTTGCATACAACCAGGTCCATGAATGCATCTAGAAAGTTTAAGTCACTGTACTATGTTTGGGTTTGTATATAAAAATTTGAATATTTTGGAATACTTTTTTGGTTTCTTTGACCGGAAAGTTCCCCCTTATGACCTTTGACCTCCATGCCGAGCACAACGTTTTGTAAGGATCGTAATTGCTTCATATGTATGAGTCACGTGACAATGCAACGTTGCATATAGCATATAGCTATTTTTGAAGATTTTTTTGAAGATTTTTCACATAAGAAGACCGGAGTGCCCCCTTAATGACCGCAGATTGACCTCTCAACCCATTACTTTTGTGAGGGTCCTCAAGCTACTTCATATGCAATGAGTCACGTTACCGTGCATTGTAATCTTAGGCGCTGAAACTTTTTAAAGGAAAATGACACTTTTGACCCTGTGACCCCTAGATGACCCGACTGGGGTCAACGTCATGTGACATAAATGGGATGCCTCACCGGTCAGTTGTTGTAAGTCCTGGTTGTAATAAACTTCAAACCATGACTGAGCTATAAACAGCAGGTTTGAAGTGTTTGACAGAAGAAATAAGAAGAAGAAAAGAAAAAGCAAGAAAGAACGCATCAGAACTAACATAACAATAACGGCCATAAGGCCCGTCTTTGTAATGAATGAAGTTTAGGCATGTCTTGGGTCATTTCCAGGCTAATTTCATATCATAAAGACGTTTCAGCATCCCTTAACTTAAAATTTCCTATATTCACCACTTAATGGACCGTTGGGTCCATAGGTGGGATTCCTAGGGACCCTCCAAATTTGGTTTTCCTGCTTGCCACTTTGAGCGTGGCATTTTGCGGCCGAAATTTTTTTTAATTGTTCTTACTTTTAAATGCGTTTCTTTCATACCAAAATAACTTAAAATCGGCCAAGCCGTTTACTGAGTTAATTAGGGAGGGTTCCATGCCCCCCCCCCCTGGGGCACTAACGGAAGTCCCATATCTGTGAAGATTTTAGTTAACATTCGAAAAATCAAAGAACCAACCCAATTTTTTTTTGCTGATATTTGTTCACACATACATATAGAAACAATATTAGTAACAGTAAAAATATTAAACCCTTTATGTGCTGAATTCAAACATTTCATTCATTGTGGACGTTGCATAAAAACCGACCGTTACTCTACAAGTCTATGGGAAAATGACGTTGTATTTGGAACCCCCCCGTAAAAATCCAGGATTCCAGAAACTGCAAGTTTTGTGTTAAATATATGTTTATTTGGGTCTACTAAGTAGATATCAACAAGAAAAAGTTTTCAAAAAACAATTGGTGTAAGCGCAAAGCTCATATGAATTTTTCCGTCGTCTTTGCCCTTTTTTTTTTTTCGCGTGTTTTGGTGAACAATGTTTTGGCCCTAATTTGACACCCAATACCCAATTTAATTTTTTATTGCTGATTTGGGGTTGTCTTATGACTCTCCACAAGTGGTATAAATTTCGTCCAAAAAATCCACCCGGGAACGTGGTCCCCAATGGCCCCCCCCCCCCCCCCCCCCCCCCCCCCCCCCCGGGCACCACCGGGAGGAAAACCCTTGTTTCACTTAAAGGGAGTAGCAGCGATAATGCGAGATAATCGAAAAAAGTGGAATACCATGTTTTTTAACTTTATCAATCAGTGATAAGTGTGTACAAATTCCTATAATAAGTGTCTTTAATGTCGAAAAAAAAACACCACTGTGCGAAAACAAGGAAGTATTTTGAGGAAATTTGGTTCATCAGTCTCCCGCAATAGACAAACAAGCGACGGCGTCTTACAATCTACACTAACAGCTGATTGTGGTTACACCAGTACAGAAAATCAAAGATCAATAAATGTTTGTGGTTTGAGTAAAACTTATTGATCATGTGCACAATATCACGCTGAAATATGTGATATTCACCGCGAAAGGCTGTTTTGTTTGGGACCTCAAGAGATCGGAATTTTGATCGCACGTAATAGATGTATGTGACATCTGACGCCCTTTGTTGACATTCAGGACGCCCTCTGTTTGTTTTCTGGCAGGCAAAATCTTACAGTAGTTTCTGTTACGACCAACATTAATCTGTTTATAAAATTACTGTGAAGATCTTTCCTCCTTATCTAACTGGTCACAAAATGCGCTGGTAATTAGCTTTTTGTTTATTCATAAGGTTATATTATTTAATTCGAACACAAGTACAGCAAAAAACAGAATTTCCCCATGCAAAGTATAGGTGCTTTGCCTGCCATTTCCTTCTCTCCTTACATAACACCACAGGGGGCGCGCATAAACATCAACCATGTCACACAATCATCTATAGAAATTACAGAATCAGATAAAAAGTACTGTCTGTCTTTAATACACGGATTCAAGCCAACCAACTTGCAGGCTGTTCTGCAATATCCAGCCAGTACAACAAAAACTATAAAATATGAATTTTGATGATTATTTTCGATGTTTCGAATTAGCATATCGCGCTAATCCCTTTAATTGTTAAATATTCTAATTACAAATTCGTATTTAGCGATATATCTATATATCATATATCTTATAATCTATCTATCTATATATATCTATAAATCTATATCTCTATATATCTATCTAATATCTATATATATATATATATCTCCATATATATACCATCTTCGACCTTTAACCATTCACATGTATAGTTTTACTAGCCAATTACCCATGCAACTGTGCTAAATTTTATTTTTGGGAAATTGGGGGTGCTGTCTTCAAATATGTGCTGGTATTGCTTTAATAATTCTTAAGGACGTTTGTAGCTTGTTTGCATGTGCGAATAAACGGCAGAACGACAACAAAATAATATCAATTACCATTGATGTCATTTATCGCGATTGTTACAATGCAAACACGTTAAACATTTCAATCCTATTTCGATGAGTACATATACCACAAACTTCTCTTTCAGTCTCGGGTAGGTTTATCATCCGTGATATTCAACGTTACCGTCGCATTTGCTTCACCTTGCCAGAAAGTCAACTCGATGCTTTTCGATGTGGGTTATAATACTATTTGCTTTCCTCCAGATGCCTGGCCGTCCATCCTCGTCCAGTTGATATAATCTTTACGAAATATGTAAATTGTTTTATTTTGTACAAAATCTTAGGAAAAATAAGGCTCTTATTTAAATTGATCAATCGGGAATTTTTTTAGCACACCATACAATATTTATTGTGTGGAATTATTCATGGCGAGCAATGTGAAATGATTTACTTTACAACTATTTTTTTTGCATGCATGCCTTATTGTCCCATGTTTACAGATAAATGTGACGAGAACTATAAGAGTTAAATGTCATCAAAATGGATAAAAGTATGAATTATTATTATATAGTATATACTTTGTCCGAGCTATCCATTTGGGAGTGAACTGGCAAATTCATCATCCGACAGTCATGCATTCAAAGTCAGTGTGGAAAGAAGGAATGAATACGATTATACGTCATATTCTAGCTATATATTTTCATGAGTGTATGTGATTTTCTAGACTTACGAATGGTTTGACTTTGGCTGCAGTTGGAATCGCACTTCCTTTTTATTGTGATGACAACAACACTATCACTCTCACTCACATCTAAGCCTCCGGGTGGTTCGTCGCTGGTAAATAAGTGGATTAATCTTCATGATAATGAACGATTACTATGATTATACAAAATCAAAATGCAGATTGAGTCACATAGACAAACCAAGGGTTTTCCTTTCTTCTTCTTCGTCTCTTCTTCTTTCCCCTTCTTCTTCTTCTTCTTCTCCTCCTCTTCCTTCTTTTTTATTATTATTATTTTCTATCTTATTAGCTATGTTGCTATTTCAATCATGTGTTTTTTCAAACCATTTCCCTTAGATAGAGTGCCTTGACTCTCGTCTTACCAGGGGGGGGGGGGAGAGGTTTTGGCCATTCAGTGTATTGCCTGACCCTCCACTGAAATACAGTTATTAAAAAAATGTTTTCCTCTGCATGAGGAGGAGTTTGATTGGTACTTCTTGGGAAATTGTTTGCCTAACCTTATAAAGAAGTACATCTTGGCGAATTTAATGACCAAATCACAACACATGATGATCACATCTTTTTGGTGTTTTGCAAAACAACAAAACATCCTATTAACTTTGTGTACAAAACTTAAGCTCACGGTGGGCCCCCTTGCCGAGATCCGAATGAATTTTAATTTGGTGGAGGTTATTATTTTGACAAGTGGACACTTTAAGACTAGGTACAAGAAAAATTGATTGACATACGGGGCATTCAGATGCCACCTACTGTAAGTGTTAGAACATTACTTAAATCCATGTCAAAAATCTTTTACTCAAGATGCATACCATGTCCATAACTTGATTTCAATTTCAAAAATTGCAAGTCTTGTTAATGGATATAGCGGCAACGACATCCATGGCTTTTAACAATGATAGCACAGTCATTGATTTTAAATGACATTATCAGTCAAAGATGAGATGGACAACCAAATCCCTATCAAAATAAATCGATTAGTTGATTATTTTTTACGTCTTGTCTAATGTTAATAAAATAACACTTAATTTACTTACCACTTGATAGCAGTATCCGATTGTAATTACAGAAATCGCGATGGATGGTTTGGTTTCTCTCATTAAAACCAGTCATTAAGTTCACCGATCACAGATGTTCTGGCAACGTAGCACTGATGCCACTTTTCTATTTGAAAGTCATGTTGGGAAAACATTATATAACCAACTTCTACTCTAATTCAGGATAAGATCATCCGGTAACATTAAGATAGACAGTAGCGTTTTTTTCTTTCATGTGGCTGTGGAAGTTCAACTCTTGACGCTGCAAGACGTACATAATCCATTTTTGCCAATGGAGTGCTTTGTGCTGTCCAGTCTCCAGTCGAAACGTCTGTAAAGAAATTATTAAAGATTAAATTTTGTATTGGGGCGTCTCAATATCGGGAGGAAGTACTGGGTATGTGCCCCCTATGAGCCCGCATTTCAGGCTTTTTTCAGTTTCAGTTAACACCCCCCCCCCCCCCCATTATAGTATAGGACCCTTGCAGTTCCAGAGACCATACTTTTCATGTACAAAGTCGTATTCTATCAAATTATCTTCGAAAAACCTCAAAAATAGCTGTGACTCAGGGAAAATCACAGCTTTATTTTGGATAACCTAGTTCCGTTTGTTGGGCCTCATTTTTTGAACATTCGGGCGCCACGTACCTACCCAAAAAAAGTGTGAGGGAGTGATTGGTTCAATTGAAAACTGGTGTTGGCCCAATACGACTATCAGTATTTAACGTGAAGTATACTGTAGTAAATCCAGGTTTGCCGTGAGGGACATCTTCCTTTGAGAGTGAGAAGGTTGAAATTGAGAAGGGTTTGGGTTAAAAGATCGTATTTAGACATTTCATGCCAGGTTAATCGCTTGATTTTAATCAGTACCGTTCTCTCTCAACATGTGAATGTCTCCTCTTTACTTGTTAGTACACGCTACATTCAATTTATTACAGCACGTTTACAGTAAGACTTCGCTATAGAACGATTCAATAGCCAGCCTGTTGGTGGACAAGATAGAAGCATTCCAGTACAACAATACATTACCTGTCAATGATCCCTGTGAATCGCTAAAAACATGGATCGATTGACTGCTTAATGAATTGTAGTCCTGGAATGATGCATCGTGTCCACCAACATGTCTGGTGGCTAAGGTCTTTGAATACGGTCTATAGCTCTGAATGATTACGATCAAGATATTCCATGCTTATAAAAATAACCTTGGTCTAATAGCTGGGTTTTGTTATAAGGTAGAATATTAATCTTGTCAAATTTCTGCCAATTACAGTCAAGGGCGAGAAATGTTATAAAAATAAACTGCGTTTCTAAAGTCATATCTAGACGGACAGGATAAAGGAATTGGGTTTTTCAGTTTTGGTAATCTTTAGACTTTCTTACTAAAACTTATTGTATTTTTTCACCAAATTATAGAACACGACCATATAAGACATGCAGATTTTTTTTCACACACGCTTTACCTTTTGAAAGTTGCGTCAGGACGGACATTTTTTTCTGATGTGACGGGCGGACATGTAATGTAACTGTGAAATGTAGAAAAGGAATATTGTTGCTCTTATAGTAAACAAAGGGACCTACAGCTCATTTTATGCTACACTTATTTTTTTAAATACCAATTTTACTTGAAAGAAAACAGGCCAAATATATGCATTTTTTTCAAATACGGATGACATTCTTTTGCATTTCGTAGTGTCCGTCCATGACACAAAATTTGTCTGAAAAAAACCCTCTAAAACATTTAGCTCTAAATGGATTAAAGCTTCATTAGAATATGCTGCATGTCAAAAGCAAAAAAGAAAATTTTTAATTGTTCCTTTGAGGAATTGTGGCTGGCCCATTGAAAACAATTGAAAATAAGCAAGTGTCCGTACATGCCAAGTGTCCGTAACTCATTTCCACGAACTTGGAACAGTTGAATATTCATTTTATTAAAGGGTGATGTGGCCCGATTAAGGATGAAGAAGTTTACATCCTGATAGATGGCCTTCACTTCAAAAATCCATCGGTTTCGAGCCGACATTGCAATCGTTTTGATGAAGAGTAAAACATGATTTTGTAAGTCCCATAAAGACTGTGTAAAATATATTGGTCGACCAAAATGGGCACAGTTTCGCTAATAACTTCCCAAAACTAAACATTAGTTGGCTCTTAAGATTCACAGGGTAAATGAGAAAAATAGTTAGCTTCTTCTGATACCAAAATGTTGACCACTTCCCGTAAAATCTGGGCTTCTGGGACGCGGCTATTAGCGATGGGCCATGACTTTTCTACTCCTCTCCCTAAACAATGGATTTAGTTCCAAAAAAGGTTTTGGAAGTCTCATGGTCGTTTGGATTTACTTATAATACGCTCGCGTGTTCAGCAATTTATATGCGTAGATGTTAGCTGCGCAGATTTTGGATGAATTTGTTATCCGGCCGGATCGTTGCTGTTTGTAAAATTTAGGGTCTTGTAATGCGGGTTACCGAAGTGTCTGTATATTAGTCCAAAAGAAGAGAAGAAACAAATGTAATCATCCGTAAGGCACATCATCCAGAGATAATCATTTTAACGAATTTAACAATAAGTCTTGGACAACTTACTGATAGTTTCTTTCTGGTCACAAGATGAATCACACATTCTTCTTATCGGAATGGCGAGGGGCTCATCGCCCTCCTGCACTCATAACACCTTCTGGTTCAAACGAAGAGTAAGAGGAACAGCGTGACAAAGAGAAGAAAGAGCATCAAGAGTCTATAGCTAACCGCATAACCCCCGCAGCCGCGGGCAAGTGGCTGTAAGCCTGACTCAACTAAACACGGGGATCCGTCTGCTCATTCTGTCCACGGTAAGGGTATTAGCCGGCTGACGATGTTTTCAGTTTGTAAGACTTATGGACCATCTTTTTCACATTCATGCGGGGACAATTGACATATAAATTTATTAAAAGAACAATATACAAAAAAGAAAAAACATAAAAAGAATTTTATTATGGAATAACAGCCAATTTGTGGAAAAAATAAAGATTTGATGACGTCACGCATTGATTGGTTTATTATTTGCTCGGTGGGACCCATTCAGGTACAAATGAGTAGTATCCCTACATTGGAAAAAAAACAACCGATATCGTCATGTACGTCGGTTTTTGAATTGTAGGGAAAAGGTAAATTTTGTACTGTTTAGACATAATATACGGGGTCTTTGGAAAAAAATAATAGCACTTTGGGCAGAGGGGTCCGTACCAGACCTGATTTAACATAGTCGGATTTATATATATAGGTCGCCCCCGAAGAGCACACTGATATCTGATACCTGGCCACGTGACCTGTACCTGAACTGGACACCAAACTATTCATCTCGTACCTTTATAACTACAATACGGCAACGCAGCAAGCATTCTGTATCTCTGTTGTCACAGGGTCATCGATCAAGATGTGAGACTATACATGTGGTTCTGTACCGGGGGGGTAGGACACGATCTGCACGATTTGGGCATTGGGATTCCAAACTACTTTGTTGAAACTGCTCAGTGCATTTACTATGGCCGTCTCGGTCCCAGTGACATTAAAAAATCATCTTAAAACTGTTGTTCAAAAGATCTTAGTAATATCATGATAAATTAAGAAAAAAATATGAAGTCACATCAATCATGCGTCCTGTAACTTACCTGTGCTAACCAAATCCATAACTTCCCCTGCAAAAGTAATCCTCTATCAACATAATTCCCTTGAACCTACGCGCCATGTCTACAGAGCTTGCGCTCGGTAGCCAGGCGCACCGATCACTCGTAATTCAAAACATCCCGATTATAATTATTATACACCCCAAACCTATTGCACCCTGGGTTGGTAAAGAATTGTTTCTATGGTGGTATTTAGCACAAAAACTCCGCTCTAGGTGCGCTCAGGAGTCGGTTGTGCTGGGGTTTCAGCGACTTACTAAACGAGAAAAATCATCTTTTCTTACTCGCTTTTTCTCTCTTTTACGATAAACGTCAATACTATGAGGCATTTTAATTCGTTAGAAGACAATGAATCGAGTGTCAAACCAGATCGCACCCCAAGCGCACCCCGAGCGCACATAGAGTGCACCTAGAGCACACCTAGCGCGCATATAGAGCGGACTTTTGTTGCTAAAATACCACCATCTGTTTTCATTTATAGAACATCGCAAGGGGAGATTAGTGAGTATTCATCATATCACTCTCAAGCACCGCAGGCATTAGAGTGCACCCATCATACGCAGTAACCCAGATCTGATTCCCTTAGAATTTCGTTATCTTCATCACAGAGAACAGTTCACCATATAATAATATAATAATAATAATTATCATTTAATATAGCGCCTACAAATAAACATACGCTTTACAGAACAATGCAACTTTGAGGCAGCAGCCTACTACAGCGCCAATTGCAACATCCACACAAACAACGACCGAAACCACATACAGTAAACTAGGACAGAAGGGGAGGAAGTCCCTTTTTTAGAAGCATGAAGGAAAACTGGAGCACCCGGAGAAAACTTGCGAGAGCGAGCTTGGACTGGAAACCCATTACACGTAAAGACTCATTCCCGACCATGGGATCGAACTTGGAACTCTCGTGGTGCTAGAAGCGGAAGAACTCGCTGCGCTACCGCTCCCTCACATCACTTTTAAACGTCCCATTTTAACCAAACTCTCCACTTTTGCCACACTATTACTCATTCATTCATTCAGTATTCAGTCACTCATTCATTCATTCATTCATTCATTCATTTCATTCCCTTCATTCATTCATTCTTCATTCATATGAATGAATGAATGAATGAATGAAGAAAAAAAAAAACTAGAGAAAACATCTCAACCGCTTCCCCAAAACTTCGAGAATAGGATGCTCATTTATAACCTACTATGATCATTTTCAGACTGCAATATTACACCATGCAAGGATTAATTTAATATTCACTTACCTGCTAACTATCACACATGCGCATTTATGTATCATCAAAGATGATAAAAATTACGTTTTACCAGTAAGTACCCTCCTATATCGCCTCTATTAAAGTTTGAGCTTGAACGATCAAAACTTAAAGGGCATCGTGATCCACAACTTCTTCCCCCGACTTATCTCGAACAAGATGAGATTTTTTTCTCATCTGAACTGTTAGACTTATAACAATGGGTACCTAATATCTTACGTGCAAATTCGGTCGATCTGTAAGAAATTCGCAATTGTTAATTTTCCGTTCGTAACGACCAGAATTACAGTAAAAAACAGTGGCCTATGGGACCGTGGTGAACAATCAATTGCTCTAACACAAAACCACAAGATCGGAATCACTCACATTTTTGTGAATAAGCTTTTCCAAGGATATATATTGGACAATTAATAAAGACAAAGGTACTGGAATCACGAATTGCACCTTTAAGAACATACGACAGCATAGGTAACTAGGCACTCTATAGGTTAAACACCACTAACTCACTTGCCAACTCAGCAGTAGCCGGCGAAAAGCGATCGTTGACCAATTCTAAGTATCCTGGTCATGTTTACAATAATAACTGCGCCACTCATCTTTTTGAGGTTCATTGTGTGAATCTTTGGTGTTGGTTGTGGGCCGAGGTATTTTTCCGAGGGAGCGGTAGCTGCCGGGAAATACCGAGCCCAAAACCAACACCAAAGATTCACACAATGCCGGAACCAAGATGGTGCAAAGTTTTATGTCCATTAATAACCGAGTTTCATATCTACCATAAAAGTTCGCTTTAACCTCCCATTCATTTTTATTTTATATCCGTCTCCCCTCGAATGTAATAGTAAAGTCTCCAGGAATCCCAGTAAATAATACGTCCTATCCCAGTAAACATTTTTGACATCAGGAAATTGCACTTGAACTTTTTTAATCCATTTCAGGGCATTTCTGAGTGTCAAACTGGAAGTGTGGTGAAGATGTTTCGTCCACTGGTTTCCGCTTTGTTTTAGAGCTGAATTTTACACTTTTGGCGTTGCTGTTGTTATAAATTAAAAATACAACTGGCGATAGTTGAACAACCCTGGGTAATCTTAGGATCTGATGCTTGAAAGAGATGCAGATTTTTGTGCTCAATTGAAGTTATGATCATCACTCATCACATTTACCAGCGTGGGGCGCGATTGCGGGTCTTTCTCTGACAATGCAGTGAAATAGGGATCCGTTTGAGTTCTTGAATTCGCGGCTGGAATTATTTGGTTTTCCAACTGGGAACAAAGGTACACAGCTTCTCGGAGAATATTTAAATATACAATGAAGTGGTCCGGTAATCCTATTTTTCAGTGGTTTCACCTCAACTTTTCGCTGTTTATCCCTAAAACTACTACGTAATCGCTCTCACAGTCATCATGCATGGCCATAGAATCCATGACATGAATGATGAGCTGTCCACTCATCCCATAAGCCCGTAAATACCGCGTATACGTCCCAGAACCATGCTGTCGTGGATTTCAAGTTCCCGGCTTGACTTGTTACAACAAACAAAAAGCGTCAATTGTGTAGTTACCATGATTTGAAGAAAGGCATCCAAAAACATTGGTTTAAATGAATATCGCTGGTCAGACTACAGAGTTTGAGATTTTGGCACTCAGTCATGGTTATGTGGTATAAATGAAGCGAAGAAAATTTCCTGAGGCTTTATTATACCTTAGGCTATGTACATGTGTCTACTTTTTCTTTTCACATTAATTTGTAATCATTTATTTTTCATTTATCCATTTTTCATTTGATTTTTAAATTGATTTATTTGTTTCATCTATTTGCTATTTATTTTTTTTATTATCTTTGTCTATGTATTATTTAATTTTGGGTTTATTCATTCAATTATTATCCATGACATTTTTCATTTTTGTATTATATTTTTCATTTATCACTTTGTGTACTTACATTTTTCATATAATTTTTATTTCTTCATTTTTCCATTTGTGTATTTTTGTTATGTGCATTGTGGTATTTGTATTTATTTTTGTTTTAATATTTGTACATTCATTTTGTTTATTTGTGTATTGTTTTGTGTATTATTCATTTTTATGTATTTGTTCATTTGTCCATCTATTGCTATTATTTTTTTATTATCTTTGTCTATTTATTAATTTAATTTTGTTTATTCATTCAAATTATTATCCTTTACAATTTTTCATTTTTTGTATTTTATATTTGTTCATTTAAATAAAACCTAAAAAATCAAAAAAACAAATATTTTTATTTCTTCATTTTTCCATTTGTGTAGTTTGTGAATTTGCATTTGGTTATTGTATTTATTTTTGTTTTTAATATTGTACATCGTTTTTTGTTTATTTTGTATTTGTTTTGTGTATTGTATTCATTTTTATGTATTTTTCATTTGTCCATCTATTGGCTATTATTTTTTTTTAAAAAAAGTAAAATTTTATTATTTAATTTTGTTTATTCATGCATATTATTATCCATTTGCAACTTTTATTTAATTTTGTAGTTATATTAAAAAAAAAAAAAAAAAAATTTACATTTTTTTTATTTTTATATAATTTTATGTTTCTTCAGTTTTCCATTTGTGATTTTGCATTTCGTTATTTGTCTTTTTTTTGTTTTAATATTTGTACATTCATTTGGTTTATTGTGTATTTGTTTTGTTTATTTATGGTTTGATTCTTGTATGAAATTTATTGTTCATTTGTTCATCTATTATTTATTTTTTTATATCTTTGTCTTATTTGTGTAATTTATTTTTTGTTTTATTCCTGCATTAAATCCATTTTACACATTTTTATTTAATGTTTGTATTTATATTTGTTCATTTATCCGCTTTGTGTATTTCAATTGTTTATCAAATTTTATTTCTTATTTTTCCATTTGTGATTTGCATTTGGTTAGTTGATTTTTTTTTTGTTTTAATATTTTGTTGCATTCCATTTTGTTTATTTGTGTTTTGTTTTTTATTTATTGTTTTATTCATTTTTTTTTTCTTTGTTTTACTTATTTTCTGTTTATTTATTCAATTGTTTTATTTGTTTATTCCCTTTATTGGTTATTTTATTTTATCTTTTTGTAATCATTTCCCATTTTTATTTTCCTACCAACTCCACCTTCCCGACCCCCCCCCCCCCCCCATCCAGTGGAGCTATGGGGAAATCCCAAACATGCACGTACGTGACTTGAATTTGCATATTACCTTATGATCTTTGCAAGTGCCGCTGTTCACTACCATACTCGATTCGCAAAACACGGCGTTTCATTGTTTCAAGCACTGATTTGTACATTTTGTACTGTCCTTTTTGGTGTGAAGATAGCCCAGTCCGTCTTGTTTTACTCTTGAAAGACCCCTGCCCTGGACTGTTCCATCGGTAGACCATGACCCGATGCTCGCATACTGAATGTCACGAGACATGACCGCATGCAGTGATGACCATACCATGTACGGTATGTATCAATCACGGCAATGCTTTTTGTTCAGTGTTTTATCCGATTAATTCTTGCCGCTTAGAAATGAACATGAAATGGTCTAGTAAATGTTGTCGTTCATCCCTTTTTCCAGGCTAATTTGTTTAGAGAGTTCGAAATGAACTGAATGTTTAATTAGGTTGCGAACCGCGGATACCTTGTTCCATAAACGAGGTGGGCATGGACCTGGTGAAGTTTAGACTGAAGTTCAGCCTCAGTTAGGTAGGCAAGCCAGCTTACGTGGGTATGAATTGTGTTAGATTTTTGTTTTGACCGTTGCATATTAATTTATAATTTAGTTTGGTTTGATGTACTAAGGTTTGTCGTGAATGGAGGTCATGCTGAAATGTTGCATTTTTTTTAATATAGTGTTTTTATTGGCTTCAAGTCGCTTGTTTATTTTGATTTTGGAAATCAATGATTCACTGTTTTCGCCATGTCTATCCATCTCTTCGGGGCCCCAATCAATTTCATTTACTAGCTACGTCACACTCGGGAGTCATTGTGAGAAGTCATTGTGCTCTCACAATGACCGCGACGTCGCCCGCGTATTTTAGGAATAATAACCAGTGGATTGGATCGCGCTATTACGCGGTTATTAATATACAATAATGCCATTGTACCCAAACTGACGTGGGAGATCACCATCTATAACATTCGCCAATTTCCTACGTCGAAAGTCGGAAGTTACTACTTGCACCAAAATAACCTGAAGCAAATTGGTAGAGGTATAAGCAGATGCACAACCACCATCGCTTTGTACATGACAGGAAACACTATGCCTGCAATTGAAAAAGCTAACCACTTCAAATGTATGCAAGTAACTAAATACCATCTAAACAAGTACTCTAAAGTGGTGGAAAGTACATACAGACACCTACAGAAAATGCATGAGAAGTAAAAAGACGAAAGCCCGATTGAATAAAAGATTTAGAAAGACAGAACACAGCATCTAATCTCTAAATGGTCAGGACGATAGAGCGGTCTGGGACAAAAAAGAACCAAACTTGATCAAAACATGAGTCATCAAGAACCAAGGAAATGCCTCACCGGACTAATAAAGTATGTAGATGAGGAAGATAATTGGTCTAGGACCTTTACGGATGTGCGAAACAAGGGCAGTGTGGTTGAATTGGGAGTCTGTCATGCAAGTCGTCACCTCCTGGAAGAAACTTTTGTATGTCTGGACGCCCAGAGCTGCTGTCTTCCACATCAACGCAATTCATGATCAACTACTTCAACCTCCCTTGCCAATCTGAAGCTGTGGGGCAAAACCAATCCTGACTCTGGCCAATTATGTCATCATCGTCATTGTACACTGTTCCACATCCTCACTGGTTGACGCAAACACTGAAAACAGTCTCTACAGGTCTGGCACCGTACAATGTAGAGGCAAATCAGAAAAAAACCATCTCACTGAGAATCTGAACTCCATCTTTACAATAAAGCCTGTCCACAGCTGATGTGACAACCTAATGAAATCCAGTCTTAACGTATGCCTAAATCATTGAGACCCCTAATAGACCAGATATCCTCATCTTTCCTACCAAAACAAGAGATTGGTCATTTTATAGAGCTGACAGTCCCCTATGGAGGAGACCTATCCAATGCATATGCAGGAAAGAATTCTCAAATACCAAGATCTATTGGCTGACTGTGAAAGCATAGGATATCTACATACTACTTTCCAACTCGAACAGTAGGAGCAAGGTTTCTGCAATACTCAGTCAACAATGCCTGGCATACTTTTGGCATTCCTAAAGGAACGAGAAAGGCTATAACCGATATAGCAGCCAAAATTGCACCAAGCGAGCTTATGTAATCGGGGCCTCAGTAGAAGCTCAAAGGCATCCAGACAGATGGAGCTACAAGCACCTCCAGCCGATTGCTCTGAGGGAAGTGGAATGGATTGAAACACACACGCTCAAAACACACTAATCTAGAACAAAGAGATACTGCATAAGTGAATTTCCCTACTAAGTCCCCTTCACAGAGGGCGATATATCAGGGAGTGCTTATCTTACAACGGATAAAACTAGGTCCGAAGGTGCCAGCGCTTGGTGTCTATCCCTCTCGTCCTCTCTCTCCTCTCTCTCTCTCTCTCTCTCTCTCTTCTCTCTCTCATATCACTATCTCTTACGCTAAGGGCGAAATTCTCATTTTGTTATGTACAGAATTTGACGTTAGGCTAAATTTTTTTTCGCCTTAGTGTTTTCCATTGTTGCGATTTATTCCGTCCAAAAGATATGAATATTAAGTTATGTCAAATGACGGATAATCTCTTAGCTAAAAGAACATGAATATTAATTAATTATCATAATAATAAAGGCTGCATTAACACTAATGAATTATTAAATTTTCGCCTTATGACCTATCTATGAAATATATTATAATATATATATATATATATATAATATATCTATATCTATATATAATATATATATTATATATATATTATACATATATATATAATATTCATTGATGTAGTGTTACAGAAACTTTGAATGACTAACTATTGGATTCTAAATAACTAATAAACAATATCTACTGCCGAAGCCACTGTAAAAAAATGTTTATCGGCTTTGAAAGTACCCATTTCATTTCAATAACCAACTATTGAAAGCAAATATGTGTAACCAGTCCCTGCTTACCAAATTACATTCTACGTCATCCTTTAAGTCGAAGTTAACATGTTGAATTGGTTCATTTTTTAACACCCGTATTTTGTACGCCCTTCAATTGCCCTCATACGTTTGGCCACCTGTAACGTCATGCATAATTGTTCCACGTGTCGAATGCATTTCCGTCTAAACATTAATAGACTCACAATCAATCGATGCAACTTAAATTGAATGACATGGAGCTAAAAGGAAGCAAACATACCTCTGCTTGAGACGCTTGATACGTTTCGTCATGGTTCCACTGAAAAGAAATGTCCAATACACTGTTTTCCTGTGGGGGTTCAACACTTAAATGTTTGTTTCTATATTCTGCACGTAGTAGTGCAAGCCATTGTGTTCCCTGTCACGTCTTCAATATGTCTTTAAGTACCTCTCTCACTGTCAGATACTCCTTCATAATACAGGATTATATCGATATGTTGATAAGTGCAACCAGAAGCAGCGATCATAAATCCCGGGTTTTTGGGAGATGAGATATTATCGGGAAAATATTTTCTTTGCTAATAATGGCTGTTAAAGAAAGCACCAATTGTTGGATAATTTTATTTAAGTGGGAATTCAACGTTATGCTTTCTATTACACTCAACTAAATCGATCAATTTATTTGAACTTATTCAGAATGATGTTATCGAAGGTCAAGTTTTTCGAAGGTTTATTAATCCGACGGTGCGTTAATCCGAAAAAAGATTACATGAATATTTACAAAACCACTTACAGCATAGCGTATTTTCTATCACCAATAGTGGAGAATAATGACGATTGTAAAAGAATACTTTGACCCAATCAAGAGCCCGGGCATGCATGATAACATAACCTATTATTTTATAAAAAGAGGTTGCAAAAGAGATACGCAAACCGCTAAACTGCCATTTTTCAATTTATCAATATCCACAGGTATTGGCCAGAAGATCTAAGATTCAAAATGGTTCATTCCTATTTTTAAAAAGGATGACCGCGAGGGTAATTCAAAGTATCGACCAATATCGACCCAATTCAGTATAGTATTAGAACACAGTCTTAACAAATGATTAAAATATCGATAGACATAATACTTCCTAAACAAACAATTTAGTTTTAGATCAAACCATTTCACTTCATGGCAATTACTGAATTAGTTGACAAAATTAGTTGGTATTTTTTTGCATCTGTCAAAAGCTTTTGACACCATAAATTGCTGTACAAATTAGATATTATGGATTCAGGGGGGTTGCACTTGAATGGTTCAAAAGTTATTTGAGGAAAAAGAAACGGTATGTATACCATGATTCCATGTAAATCAAGCCTTAAGAATATAATCTGTGGAGTTTCGCAAGGGTCGATATTAGGTCCTCTTATATTTATTTAATATGTAAATGACTTATTAATACTTCTTACCAACTTTGATTCATACTTTGCTGTGACACAACGCTCTTATATTCTCAATAGCGATTCTTGGTAGTTTGCTATGGATTTTATCAGTGGCGAGCTCAAAGAAATAACAAAATTGTTTAACCTCGTCTAATCTTACCAAGCGTTTTTTTTGTAACACGATTACCAAGGGGGGGAGGGTGCTTAACACCCCTTCGAGAATTCGTTATAAGCACCCGATGCTTATGATTTTGATACCGTGGATAGCTATGGTCATCTCTTTCCATTGATTATATTTTATTATTTATTCTTCTCCGTTGCTACATGTAGTTTTGTAAAGCGCTGTGAAACAATTTTGTAAAGTGCTTAATAATAATAATTAAATCATAAGTGATACCAAAATGAATTTAAGTACCAACTCCTAGTTATGGCGTCACAATGACGTCATCAAGTCCGCGAGTCGGCAAAATTGCATTTTCCACACAAAATAGGCGAAATTCCAATTTGCGCTAAAAGCTAGGAATATCAGATTTTCATGCGGTTTTAAGCTCATTCAATGATGGCATGACTAGTTTACATAAACATTAATTTGCGAGCTATACTGCTGCATAATATTTTCAAAAATGCACCCTAAAATATCCTTGGGTGGACACTTCGACTTGACGGCTACCCTAACCCCGGTGAAGGGGCTACCCTCACATTGTTTTCGATAAAATGAACAGAGAAAGGATGATGGGAGAATGATTACCTAGAAGCTTTTTACGAACGCTTTTGGTATTTAGCGCACGGAGCAAAGTTCAGTAGCACGAGGGTTCAAGGCCAATAAGTTGTCAAAAAGGCTATAGTAGATTCAACCATGTGGCACCAGAGGAAAAAAGTTTTTGACACCGTCGATTAGTTGGGAGAGGGAGGCAGAAAAAGAAAAAAATGTGGTTCGATTCAACGTTGTCATGAACGACACTAAGCTAAGATAATTGGCCTTTCATTTGACTTCATTTCACACGATGAGAGCAAGACTTGGTGTTCCTTCGTATCTAAAACAGGGGCGCTCAAAAGCAGTAACATTCAACTCATGTTACATTGAATATAACTTGAAGCAAATACGATTAGTCAGCACTGTTTGAGAGTAATGTAGTAAGCGCTTACGTCGACTTTGGAATGCTTCATACGATGAAATTGATTTTTCTGTGGTATCGGTTTCCATTTGTCCAATAATTTTAGCGTGGATTTTATTCACCCACTGCACATGCCCCTTCATTCAGTATGCCCTATTACCTTCGGAAAAATACTGGAGGTGACACGATAGTAGGGTTATAAATCGAATCCCATTCTAGAAGTTTGGGGAGAAGGTTTGAATGTTTTCTATAGTTTGAAGGGTGCTGATCAGAATTTTTGGGTCACCTCTGGAAAGTGGGGAACTTTGTCAAATAAGGGGGGTAAATTTAGTACAGGGGTAAATTGAAATCAAGTCAAAGGTTTGGTAGACGTTTTCATAGTAGAAGTCCATTGATGCAAATGAGGTATTGCCATTTCTGTCAAGCACTACTGCACATTGCCTCCAGGCGAATGACGGAATCCAATTGCAATACCTATTTGCATTAATGGGACTTCTATATGAAACATCTACCATTGCTTTTAATGATACACCAATGTATTTTGTCTCATTTTAAGGATTAAGAAAAGGTATAGTTTGTCTATGTTCTGACCTTCAATATAGCGATCATGCTAGCTGAGAGCCGAGAAATTCTGCCATATCTCAATTCGGTCAATTCTCGACATTGTCTGAGAAGCCAGATAGGGTCTCATACATATTGATTTGTTTGGTAAACAGTAACAATATCGATTGCTGAAACAATTCAAGATTTTTGTAATTTGAAACTGTTGATAGAAGAATTTTTGAATCGCAGGCCTGCAGGCAAACACCGATGCCGTGTATCCAGAAAAAAAAACCCTGATTAGTTCTATTGATATGTGTGCACCACGAAATAACGATGATACTGCTATAAAATAGTCACAATGAACTAAATGCTACTCGTCAGAGCGGCTGGAGCATCGTTTTTCCCTCCGTAAAATGAATGATTTTCTTTGCTGAATTGTGATCAAAAATAAAACTTAAAATGCTTATTGAACAAGTTAAGTGTCACTCGATTATGGAGTAACATGTCTTGACTATGGACAAAGCCACCCTAACAGACACGCACGTAGGCACCCCGCAATCGGGCAAGGGCAGTATTCGTGCAATGTTAAATGAAATGGATATTCATCTTTTTACTCCGGACAGAACTTACCCATAACCAAATAAAAAAAAAACAAAAAATGCTTAACAAACAAAAACGTATACTTATATAGTTACTTGCATACACTAGCGGTTAAATAATTTTGAGTAGTAATTGGCGGTGGTTTCTAGTAAATTCGTTCTCTAGAAAAAAAAAAATAACAAAAAACAACCCAAAAATGACTTGATAATTCAATTTTACAGTTATTTTTTTATGGATTGCATAAAGATGAAACTTGCAAATGCAAATGTCGTCCATAAATACAAAATGGCATGACATTAGGCTTAATTACAGGTGTGATTAATGTAATGAAAGACGTTAATGGCCACATGATTGATACAGACACAAGAAATAATAATTGATTAATTGCCTTCAGATCTGCAGTACGGTCGACGTCCTAGGCTTGAAAGATCACAAGACATCCCCAATGATTCAAACAATAATCATCATCTTCGACTGGCACTGAACAAACTGTTCCAGTATTCTCTGCGGTCCTACTAAAATCCGCAACTTCTGTGCCATTGGAAGAGTGTACGCGTCAAGCCATAGCCCTATAGACGGAGGGCTATCGTGTGTACGAAGCTTATGAGACTTTGATTACAAAAACTGACACAATAAATGTATATTGATAAAGTAAATTAAATGGCCTGGATAGAGACACGAGGCGGACCACCGCACTCGCACGCAATACATACACACACAAACGCGCTCACACACACACACACAACACACACCACACACACACACACACCCCACACATACTCACACACACACACACACACACATAAAACAATTAAACTCCACGTCGTCGGGACAGTACAACACAATGGTATTTAGATAATGGAGCGTATTGCCTCGATCAACAATTAAATCACCACACCATAATGCATGTGCAGAGGATTCACTCTGCTTTATTCAGGCCTAATGTTAGCTGAAGCATAGTCGCTACCATAAGCTAATGTTTAACCTTAATAGTAGAAAGGTGTAAGAGTTAAAAAAATAATAGGTCAATGTTTCAGTTAATACAGATGTGTAATTGTTTTCAGAAATGGATTGGTTAATACCGACAGATATTATTCGTTGTGTTATTCGACATGACAATATGAGAAAATAGTATTGACTTAAAAGCGTTAAATTCCACTGCTAACTTTGGTATGAAGAGTTTACGGTTTGCAGAGAAATGCACAACTGAAGTAAAGCGGTTTGCTCTCTCTGGAGACTACCGTAGGTCACCTGCTTGTGTAAACAAAAATGAGCCAGAAGCATATGCAAGAAGGCGTTAGCTGTGATGCCTGGTGACGACATGTGTATTTCCCTGCAAACGGAACACTTAGGGTGGTTGTAAAAGACCCTCCGAAGATAAAAAGCTCTCGTTTTTTACCTTATCAATGCTGAACCGAAGTGGACAGCTTGTTTGGGCTTATTTGATGTATTTTGTAAATATTAAATGAAACATGGGTAAATGGGTTTTGGTCGTGCCTATGATAAAGTGTATATGGATCGAGAACTAAGATTGTGTTAAAACACCTGAAGGGATTATCATTTATAATGTCAGCTTCTTATAATATCGGAGGGAAATCCAACGCATCATAATGTTTATACCAGGTTCACTTATAAAACTCGAATTAGTCCGATTAAAATCAGCATTTCAGGAAACTATCTTTGCACACTTGTGAACAGTAGGGTATTTATGGACATCTCGTATTCTTGTCTCGATTGCTAATAGGCCGCATGCTTATGACTTCAACATTTTGTCTGAGTGGATAGCATTCAATCGCATCTGTCAAGATAATAATAAAATTCAATTAACAACCAATTAAGCATCTATTTGGTTGTTTACATTTTATAAAAAGTGACAATCAAAAGCTACTTCTGAAAAGGAGTAATATTAAATGATTCGTTTTCCAAGGACCACAAAATCTTTTGGCCTTATGGTCAGGATTGACTCTCTTGTGAATGTTGTTAGGGAACACACTACTAATCTCTTAACAAGAGCAAGCATTTATTAGAGGATGATGTAAAAAATCATGATGTCAATCATGCCAATCATTTCTTACAAGTTCAAGATAGGAAAATGGGCCTAGTAGAAAGAAAATCATTTGAGAGCAATTCCTTATTTGGGAAATGTGCCGGTCCCGCTTTAACCCTCGTCTTTCAAGATTTTTGTTTTTAAAGACGGATACGAAGGGAATTTCGTGTAAAGCCAAGGGATAGCTATGTTATTTAAACAATTGATATCAAAATAGTACCAACATACCTAGGATGGCGTCACATGTCGCGAGTCGGCGAATTGCATTTTCCACAGAAATAGGCGAAGCGAAAATCCAATTTTGCGCTAAAAAGGTTAGGCAGTCCGAAATTTTCAGGACGGTTTTTCAGCTCTAAATAATGGCAATGATATTTTACATTAAACATATAGTTTTGGAGCCATACTATGCAAAGGTTTCAAAAATGCACCATCAAAATATCCTCCGGTTGCAACCACCCCTTACCCTTCGACTTTGACGCATACTCTATTATATAAACCCCGGTGAAGTGCAATACTTCCAGTAAAACCCCATAACCAGAAAGGATGGAGAGAATGATTAATAGAAGTTTTTTACACGCGAGTCTTTGCCGGTTAGTGTAAAACGCAAAAGCGCAAGGAGCATAAGACTGCATAGCATAAGACCATAAGAGTGCATAACCATAATCGCATAAGAGTGCATAAGTATAAGAATAACCGTATATATGGAACATAATCGCATAAGAGTGCATAAGCATAAGAATAACCGTATATATGGAACATAATCGCATAAGACCATAATCGCATAAGAGTGCATAAGCATAAGAATAACCGTATGTACGCAATATAATCGCATAAGAGTGCATAAGCATAAGAATAACCGTATGTACGCAATATAATCGCATAAGAGCATAAGAACATAAGAGTGCATTAAGCATAAGAAGAAACCGCGCTATATTCGGAGCATACGCGCATATAGAGCATAGACGAATTCATACGAAACACAAGAAAGTGCATAAGCATAAGAATAACGTAATATTACGTATCATAAGAGCACCAAAAACAGCATATAGGGGTGGATAGCCCGGGGCATATAAGCACTTTTTAAAACGATAACGGTATGTACGGAGCATTTAGCGCATGAGAGCCCCGGTGGGCTCACCCAACGGCACCACTGACCGCATGATCGTTACCAAGCTTTGCCAAAAACGCGGACAAATATGGCACGCCATGGTGGTTAATGACACTGGTTCCCCATCGTATGGTGGTTCTATCACATGTGATATGTTTTGTGAATACATGATTGGACTCAAAAACTGTTATTACAAACAGGGGTTAACATCTATGTTCGCTCTCTCGTGCCATATTTGTCCGCATTTTTGGTAACGATCTTACGGTCATTATCAAGATTGAGTGAGCCCACGCGGGATAAGAGCTTTAGCGTGTAAAAGCATAAGCCCCACGGAGCCTATACGGAGCTGTGCAAACTCTTATGCCTTATGCTCCGTAACTACGGTTATCGCTTATCGCTTATGCAGTCTTTATATCTCTTATGCGCCTATTAACGGTTTTATTTTTCAATGCTTATATGCATCTTATTCTCTTATGCTCCGTATTATTCTTCTGCCATCTATGCTCTTATGGCGCCGTATATCCGTGGGTTTTCTTATGCTGTCCTTATGCTCATATGTTCTTATGCGTTTTACACACTAACCGCGAGCCTTTGGTATTTTCCCAGATAGCATGAACAACGTTGGGACCATTTTTTTGGCCAACATCACACGCGATGGTGGGCCAACGTCGACAAGTGACGTCAGGCCACGTCAATTTTGTCCGTCGGCCCAACGATGAAACTGCGTCGTATTTTGACGTTGGACCAATGTTTGGCCAGCATGGCCAACGTATATCCCAATAAAACGATGTTTGCGTTTGCAATGTTATAAAATCACGAATGGGGCTCAATGAATAAAAAAGAACATTCCCTATGGTTTTTCCACATTTAATACCCCAGTATAGTTCATATCTTATGTTTAGGATATATTATATAGTACGGAAATCGACTTACCGGCTTGACCGGGATTCGAACAAGGGACCATTTGGATATTAGAAGACGACGACTATCCATGAGCTAAATTGTCCTGCTTGATATACAAAGGGCATATATAATAGATCAATTGTAAAAAGCTTCAACAGTATAGTGATGTGACATAGACGGATAACTTGTTGACATTAGGCGCCCTTGTGTTTTCTGGCAGGCAACAAATATATTACAGTAGTTTCTGTGACAACAGGACCACATAAATCTGGGTATTATAAATTACTTGCAGAAGCTTTCCTGCTCTAAATTGGTCACAAAATGCAGCTGGTGGCATTAGCTTTTTATGCTTGATAAGAAAATTAGTATTATTTAATTCGAAACAAAAGTAACAGGACACAGCAAAAAACAGAATTTCCCTATGCAAAGTCTAAGGTGCTTTTGCCTGCCAGTGTCTCTCTTACACCAACTGAGGCGCCACAAACATTACGTGTCACATCATCTATAGAAACAGCACACTACTGAATGACTAAAGACTCATAAAAATGGCGAATACGTCACATATCTTCACATAGGTGAAAAAACAAAAACCCCGAAAAGCTCAAGGAATCCCTGATCACGTTGAAAACAAAGTGCACCAAATCGAAAATATAGTCACTGCAATGCCATAATGTTTTATTTTTTTCGCACAATGTTTCTAAGCATAGGCCCTATTTTGCTGAAAGCTCTGTCCGTTTTGGCTAGAGGCCTACTAATTTCCTTCCTTGTATTACTTAGGCCTAATTAGAATATTTAGCTAATTATAGTCTGCGGGACAACATATAGTGCCACAAGACGTTGGCCTGCCGACCACAACACGCCCAGTTCCCCCACCATTTCCCCACTTCCCCCCGACGTTGGCTTACCAACCATAAAACGACCATTCACTCCAACTCCACCATTTTCCCAACCTGCCCACGTTGGCCTGGCCGAACAAAAACGCAGACCATTCCCAATTCCCCCACCATTTTCCCAACTTCACCCCGACGTCGGCTTACCGACCATAAAACCACCCCATCAGCACCAGTTCCCCAACATCGGCCCAGCGTTGGCCTGCCGAACAAAAACAACGACCAGTTCCCCACCTTTTCACAATTCTCCCCGATCACCGTTGGCTTGCGACCTCCAACGACCATTTTCCCCACACGTTTTCCACGTCGGCTTGATGTGGTTTGCCGACGACCATCAAACGACCATTTCCCCCATGTTTTCCCACGTCGGTTGACGTTGGTTTGCCGACCAATCTAACGGACCAATTTCCCCACCGTTTTCCCAACGTCGGGCGTGATTGGTTTGCTGAACATCAAACGACCATTTTCACACGTTTCCCAACCTCAGCTTGACGTTGGTTTGCCGACCATCAATCGACCATTTTCCAACGGTTTTCACAACGTTCGGCTGACGTTGGTTGCCGACCGCGACCGTGCGCGTCGGCCCGACGTTCAGTTGCTATCTGGGAATTAGCGCACCGGAGCAAAATGCACTAGGGGACCACCCCCACATTGGTAAAGCCGAGGATTATATGTCATTAATATATACCAACCTTTCAGAATGATACTCGGTTATAACTGTGGAGATTTTAGCCACTTAATCAACTTAGCACAACTACAACTGTCCATGGGTATTTCATGGATGGAATGAAAGTAACACTATAAATTGTGGTTGGCAACCAGGATTTTCAAATAGAATCAGAGCATGCAGTTTCAAATACCAGTTTTCTGTCTTGTGTTAGGGCGGGGGGGGGGGTAGGAACGTCTGCTCGAATTGGGCATTGGGGATTCCATGCCTAAGGAAAAGTGATGCTCCCGTGGACAAGTTGTTTTGATGACTTAGTGTTCCGGGACCAGATCTTGAAAACCAATTCAACCAAACATGAACATTTTTTCAGACAAGAGTTCAATTACCCATTCGTAGCTAACAATAAAATCAAAGATATCAAATTAAAATAACAGTGGAAAAATTATACTTTCTTGTGGGTAAAGTTTATGGGTCACCCTTGTAATATGAACAAATTAATAACATTCCACAGATTACATTTGCTAACGTACGATACATCAGTGTAACTTGTCAGTACACCATCAATTAAATAAATGCACATGAAACTCGTTCAATTCATGGCATTGCCAGTGACTGGAAAATTGATGCAAAAGTTAAACAATACGTTTTAATATGATGTTAATATTCTAGAAATAAAAGTAAAATAATCAAATCATTATCAAAAAGAGTAATTAAATTACAACATGTGAATAAGATCAGTGACAACCTTCACATGCGCCAAGGATAGATCAAACTTGCAATGCTTTGTGAGCACCAATAAATGAATAAAATAGCTGATCAAATGACTGGCCTCCCCAGAATTTTGCAATCAGGAAGTGATACTTTGGCTTAAAGTTCGCAAACGGCCGATGTTAGGCCTATCATTTTTAATATCTTCGTGCAGAAAAAAAATCATGTAACAGAAAAAACATTTTTCAAAATCTATAAAAGCAAAAGAATTTTGACAGGCCTCAATCTAAATAGGCAAAGTTCACTTCGACAATGGACTCAACAGTGCGTGTGTTTGTTTTTAGCCCTGCTGATTGGTTAGTAACCAGTACACACTGATTTCTTTATTTCAACTGTGACAACCGTTTTCGAGTAGATTTCGAGACTCTAATTTCTTAGGTGCAGATTTGAACTCCAGAACACATTTCGAGAACAACCGGTTTAAAGTGCTCATATGTACTAGATTTCACATATGTACTTGTTCACTCAAGACCAAGTTCAAGTTTCAAGTTTATTCATCATACACAAAAACAAATAAAGCAGGTATATCAAACAAGTAAATACAGAAGTGTATGATAAGGCCACCACAAAACGCACAAGCGTGAAGGCGGTGTGCTTATTCATAACATAAACAATAACAACTACAACCAATACAACATGAGATGGACTTGAGTTACTTGATTGGAGAACAACTTATTTAAGAGTAGGTTTGTGAATTGAAATGACTATAAGATACCCAAGGACGAAGTAAAGTACTAAGTATAAGGTAAACATGAAAATGGACTCTGAATATTATATATGAATATAGTGGAATGAGGCCATGTGATAGTTTACTATCACATGGCTTTAGAAATAAAAGGTACATTTCGATAAGTTTGTACAAATGTACTAGAAACGTACTTGAAATGTACTAAAATGTACTCGCAATGTACTACTCTGGAATGTTTACAGACAAATGCATTACAGGAACAATGTACTTTAAATGTGCGAGTTTCCTGTTCATAATAGGCATCGAGGTATTGCCAAAAAGTACATAATTTTCAAAACAATATACAGGAAATGTAATAGTTTTTGTGTTTTTTACATAAAAAGTACACTACGAGCACATTGTTCTCGAAATGTACTACAGTCTGATTAATAATTTGTTGGACAGAATCGAACACACGCGAGCGTGGACTGCGTGAGCCAGGAGGAACATCGCACCTCGTTTCGCGATGCGTAATTAGTTGAATAATGCGCCGAACCTCCACGTAGCTTGTTGCGCTTACATGAGGTGTGCGTATCTGCTGTCCAAGTAATGTTTAATCCCACTGTAGTGTCCTCTTCCAAATATGAATCCTAGGAATGTTTCTAGAAAAAGGACATTTAGAGCACACAGTATACGAAATGTACTCGAAAAGTGCTAGCTTCCTGTTCATTTTAGAAATGTCTAGATTAAAGTAAATTTCGAGCACACTGTATGTACTCCAAATGCACTGTTTTAATAGTTGTTTTCACAGACAGGCCATTGTTAACATTAAAGCTGTTTCTGCATATTACAACGGAAGTATCAAGTGCACCTTAAAATCTGGGGTGACAATCCTGTCGGATTTATGAGGACAAGAAATGTTAAGAAATCCAAGTCTGATGATTTCCTTTTTCAACTCGCAGGAGTCAATCTAGTAATTCGATCAGCTGTAACTAATTTGGCAGATTAAACTGTGACGATGTCTTGTGAAGCCAGTATTCATAAATGTGGAAAAATACTCAATTCTACTTGAAATTGCCTGCTTTTTCTCATGTGCTTTTGCCGCTTCGATAAAACACTAATTAGGCTTACTGTTGCGAACTTCCAGTTTTGATATGGAAACCTGCCACGTTTCAATCAGCCCGATTGGGAGTTCGTAAAAATACTAGGGTTCACAGTTTAACGGCTGAATCATTCGAGTGATATTCAAATACGATACTAGACTGGGCCCTTTTGGGACCAGCAACAAACTAAAATTTTCCTGAAATTAATGATTCAAAATTCATTACAGTTTTTAAAATATCTCTGGAGGTAAGGTTCGTCTTATGCAACGCGTAATTAAGAGCATCTCATGTTTGTATTACGGAGGGAATATTCGCACTTGAGAAGAAAACGAATACGTAAAATGATCGTGCCAAGAAATCAGTAAGTGTAGTATTCTGAAGCGAGAGAGGATGAAGAGAGGAAGAGAGAGAGATAGAGGAGAAATAGAGATAAAAAATGAAAGTGATTGGCATAGAGATATGTTAATAGAGAGATGATACACACTGAAAAATATAATAAAGTGGGTGTAGTATACCAAAACACTCCTGACGAAAGAGATGCAGAGAAAGAGAGAGAGAGAGAGAGAGAGAGTGGAGGAGAGAGCGTGCGCGAGAGAGAGACGGACAATAGACAAATAGACATACGCAAACGAGTACACAGGCATTGGACACAGGATAAAAATGGATACAGAAAGGTGTAGAAATCCAAACAGACAAACAGAGACACAACAAATACAAAGACAGACAAAAACAGCGATACATAATAACATATATTTTAATGCATACACTTGTGTATTTGATTGAGATTTTTGGTAGAGTTTTTCAAAACATGTTTTTTACACTGATTGTTTCAAATATTTATATAAAAATACCATTTACATTTTTATGGTCATCTTCGTATATTTGCACGGGGCAGGACTTGTACAGGGGTTGAAAATTCGAACAAGTCTAGATGTTGTGGAAGCTATACCAACTTATTCATCTATACGCAGGAATAAATACAAAGTATTGTTTGCAACAACATTTAGTATCAGTACTATAGGTTAAAGAGAGTTCAATATCATCATGTGGAATTTCTTGCATTTTTCTTCGATTTTGATGAAACTAACCAATTGTGTGACTAAATCATAAAAAAGAGAGCAAACAATGTATTTCCGACTGACTAAATTGAGACTTTGAGACCATTTTGAAAAGATTCCGAACAATCTGAAACATTTACCCCAGGGTGACCTTGAAGCGTGTAACCCTTCTATTTAACTAAAACCGGTGCATACGGCGAACTATACTTTTCTGTGATGCTTAGGATGTGACAGTTGTTGGAATAGATTTTCCTACTTATATTTCTCTCTGTAAAAACGTTTCCCCATGTAAATATACCACGATGCCTTCTAAAAATGCATGTGAACCGTGAACCATATTTGTATAATATAGGATGAAAAAAACATGGTATGCAAGATTCTACCCCAAAATTCCACTCAATTACCGATTATGACACAACGGTATCCGGAAAAAAAGAAACGCTATGCAGAAACAATGACAGAGAGGCTAAAACAAAGGAAAGAGACTAGGTATGCAGAGAGACTGATGCAGAACTGGAGAGACATAACCACAGAGGGAAGAAAAAAAGTGCAACTTTTCTCTGTGGATTTTATAAATATAACCATGGCCGAGTGGGCCGTGTGTTTGATTTTGGAATACCCATGAAAGTAAACCTTTCCTTTCTTTGTGTTCATTGTTATACTATAGAAAAACTCGACACACATTTCAGGTTTTGAGAAGTTTTCTTTGAGTTCGTTATCGTGCTCTTTATTCCTAATTAAGCATTAACATTTTCTTATGTTAACGGTTGAAGCAGTCTTTTAAAAATTTTATATCAAATTTGACACTTCAATTTCAAAAAAAATTGTAAGAGATCTTGTGATTAAATAATTTGTGCAGATAAATTAATTTTCGTCAGAGTATGGAAATTTTCCATGTCAAACAAGCCCTCCACATGTATGCTCGTTATTTAATTAAAATTATACCAGGTCCAAAATAAATGAAATCCTCGCAATTTGGTGCTATAATTCAAAATTACTGAGAATTATTCAAATTTTATAACAGATTCGGAATGACGAACTAGCTTCGTACATCCTGTAAAACTTTTTTTGATACGGTTCACTCGTTTTGAAAGAAAAGCTATTATTGAACCCGCTGTTAAATTCACCCGTTCAAGTTTGCCTTAGCCCGTTTAAAGCTGGTTCACCTTGAAAAGTTGAAATAAATGTCTTCAACTACAAAAATATCATGGTACTAAATCCTGCCTTTTGTTTTAAAAAAATAACTTATTAAATATTGTCGTTGTTTTATTCACGGTCTTTTATCGTTCGTACAAATTTTTCCTGTCTCATATTTAGAATCGTATGCGACTTGACCAAACTTAAAAACGGTCTTATCGTCAGTGTGTTGACCAAATCCGTGTGATATTGCAGGGAGGATTAACACCAAATGAATAGAAATGGTTGGGGCTATAAGTTCAACATCATTTTAAAAATGTTGAAATGTTGCGACGATATTTGTAAGGCCTATCCCTTTCTCCACATACTGTTCACGTTTAATCTGTAAATTAAATATTAAACATTTAAAGCAAACTGCCTTTACAAATAAGGGAAATGTTCTCTGTTCACAATGAACATCTGACATTGTGTTTGACGCAACTCAAGTTTGATTTTCAGTGGATTATTTGGGTTTATTGTTTTCTATCTGAATATGGTAATATTATAATAGGAAGTCTCAACATCCATTCATACATTTCCATTCATTTGGTATGTAATTCTATTTGGTATATGATCCCTCCGCTGCAAATTTGCAATATTCACGCGGAATTGTCAGGACAAATGAGATACAAATTTAAGTTTCGACCAAGGCGTGCAATGGTTTTGGAAGGTGATATAATTTATTAATAGGCGCGTTTGATATAGAGTGTATCGGTGCGATGGCACAGAGCGCATAGCTCTTGTTAGCCATGGCGCGTATGTTAAAGGGTATTTGTTTGCTAGAGATTACTTGCAGGGGAAGTTTCTGGAAATTTGAGTTATGTGCCCACAGGTTAATTCAACAGAAAGAAGCATGATTGATGTGAACTTTTAATAGCAGTGAAGATGAAAACAGTGGCAACGGACGTGGGCCTGGGGCTAACTTTGAGTAATTTTTAAGCACAATTACAATGTATGATTATACACTGCGTGGGCATATTATTGCATGGCTTTAGCATAATGAAAATTTGAGTTGGTGTTACACTAGAGGTTAGAACTTAATGATAAGCCTGTGGTATTGTCAGGTAGTATAGCCAATTTAGTTTTGTGTCACGGACAGCGGTTTTGAATATAGCCTTTGCAAAGAATCAGTTTCAGTCCCATATTTTTTTCTAATATGGATGAATCACTGCCTATAACCTACACGTAGACAGGTCGACAAAATTAATTTGAGTGGTGTTACGACTATGATGTTTATAACTTAATGATAAGCCTGTGGTATTGTACAGGTAGTATAGCCAATTAGAAGTTTGTGCCACGACAGTCGTACATATAGCCTTTGCCTAGACTCAGGTTTCAGTCCCATATTTTTTTCTAATATGGAACTGAGTCACTGCCTATTTCCTACACGTAGACAGGTCGAAAAAAATTATTTTTTTAAAATATCTGGTTTACAAACCCAATTTTTGAATTTTGTCCTGCAGACATTTGATATTAAATATAAAAGCACTCAGTCAAGAGAGCAAAGAAATGCATAAGTTGAGTTCATGAGCAAAAAGCAATGTTGTCATGCAGTTGCGAGGGACTCCACAAGGTGCAAATTTGCACCTCAAAAATCATTGATAACATTGGATTTTTTCAAATATAGACTTTATTGTGTCGATTTTTTTTTCTTGAAAAATTGAAAAGATGAATTTGAATTTGTGATTTTAAAAAAAAAAGTTGTGATGTGCTTAACCTATTAACAACCCCCTATTTTTTAATACTATTTATGTAAGAAAAAACATACCCAACATTATCGACATTATTTGCATATGTGTGACTTCCAACCTTTCCCCTCCCGAAAAAACCAAAATGGATTGCAGTTGAAGCAATGCTATAAATGAGACAGAATGTTTAAAATTTGACATTTTTTATTGCTTTATTTACTTTTAAAATGCCAAAAAATCCATCCAATGCTAATGCATTTGAACGATGTGTACATGTACAATTGAAACACGGTCATAATACTGATAACCAAACTCATCAGGATATGGGGACTGTTTACTGCTGGCCTTGTTGGCGTAGTTTTATATAGTGTGATTTTACTAATATATTGTATTCCAGGGACATGCGTTTATGACCTCCCTCCTATATACCTGCATAACACGAATCTGACCTTATGCATTCTAGGTTTCGTGATCATACATTACCACCAGGGTGCATCTTTTTATAATGAGTTGAGTTTATTGAACTCGCCATGATTGGAAATGAGAAGTGTAAAGATATGATGATGTGTCAGGCTGTTAGAAATCTGTCGTTATTTTGAAGTAAAGTATAAAGTAATGCATGGAGAGAAAATTGAAAATATTCAGCCAGTATAACCTTCGCCAGTCATTAAAAAATAGGCTTACTGATAAATTAAAACAAGATTTCAGCAATAAAAACATAATATTTTGAAATAATTTATACCTCATAAGGATGATTGTGAAAGCAGTCACAATAGCACCTGGAGGGGGATTACTTGTAAGCAACACATTTTTGCACACACTGCCAAAATAAACGGTTTTTTTTATGGACATGACCATCGACAGTGGAATTTCCGCTTACCTAAAAAGCATGAGTTTTTATTTGCAAATACATCAAAGTTAGAGAAAAGTTCAAATGTTCACTCTTCTCCGGCCAAAATCCAAATCTAGCCGGTTGTCTCCAACTACGTTAAGGCAGTGGTGAGCACGGGGGTGCCACACCCCCCCCGGCGAAGGAAAAAAAAAAAAATCAGCATTTGGGGATTTAAATCAAATTTTGGCCAAATTAAAGCGAGTTGAGCCATAATTGGGGTAAAAATGTCCATTTTTTTAATTTGCATGCCACAGAATTTCACTTCCCTCCCAAACAATCCACCCCCACCGAAAAAAGAAAGTCTGACGCACCCGCCACTGGGTTTCTAACACCTTTTTTTTTAAAATTGGGTTTTTGGTTGCATGTGTTGCTGAAATAGGAAGGGGTGTTATTACACTGCATTACATTACAATACAGACACTTCCTGAAATGCGTTCCCCCCCCCATCCCACGGGTTCACAGTTCAACGTGTTATAAATATAACGCAGTGGAATCTGACAATTATAGGCCTTCTAAGCTTGATATGGAAAAAAATATCACAAGGAAGTGAATATTAGCCTCACCCAACTCTTGTGAAGTTAAATACTAAATTTGATCTGTGAGGTTGCTGCGAATTTTTGCAAACTTTCCCCGGTTATAGAAATTCTAATCTGGCCGGAAATTGACTGATAAGCTTACAGTGTCAGGCGATTTTCTTCCAAATCCACAACTTGGAATGATGTTGTAATATTGCAAGTACATTTTAGTGGACTATTCAGTAACACAGATAAAATCTTCAAAGTTTAACCGGCCAAAGTTCAGTGAGTTTGCCGAGATGTGAATAGCATCAGTTCCTCTATATCATATCAGCGGGAGGGCGGCCAAGAAATTCCATTTTAGGAGTCGCATTGGTTTTTAAAACACGTATTTAAAAAGCGGAAATCTGAACGAAAAAATTCTTGATTTATTTTTTTATGTGGTCATAACGGACGAGGCCGTGTGTGGGTCATGGGAACACCATGATAATACACAATTCAAAGAGCTAAATGGGTTGGGATTTCTTTCTTTATTATTTTGATTCGGATTTTGGTGTGTTGCTATTATGAAAGAGGCTGAGTGCCGCCTCGGTCTGACAGCACTGATGTACTACCAAAGCTACCAATGAGGGCAGACTCAGGAAGAAAAAAAATCACTCAGCACAGAAAGATAATTATACGTTGCTCATCAAACACATTATTGGACACAACATTACAATCACAAATTCAACAAATTTCACTAACTTTACTCTCAACATCTCCAAACTAAGATCAATATTGACAACATTTTCTCAAATATAAGTGACGAACTATAAATTAATGTAATCAAATAGTGGCGGATGCGTATGCAGTGTATCTGGGTGGTGATCAGTGATTATGGTGGCTAGCTATTTGCTAATATTTTTAGTGTTCAGTCCTTTCCTGCTCGCCAACTTGTACACAGCATGCTTACTTTAAGAGTGCCGGCCCTGTGTTTTCTTTGAAAAACTGCCTGTGCAAATGTGATGAGGATAGTCACGGGATAAGAGTTATCTTAACTATTGCTTTTTCAAGAGCAAATGCAAAAAACAAAGATAAAAAGGAGACAAAACATTTTTGTCTACCAATGCAATGACAAACTCCATGTTAGATCTTCAAGATCGTAAATGCGGAACTATCTTTGAACAGAAAAGAGGTAAAGTTTAATACTTACCTTTCCACATCAACCAAGAAACTTACTGAGATTTTTGAGGTTTTTGGGGTGGAACTCGTCTACCTTTGACTATATTAGGGACCCCTAAGATTCTGAGTTTTGACATGACATATTTGGAAAAATAAAGAAGCTAAAAAAATTCCCTCAAACATATATAGCATCTTAAACAGTGTACATATTCAATACAAACCAAATTAAAAGCACAGATGAAATTCATCACATGAATATGGATATAAACAAAGTTGAGGTGTCAAATTCGGAACCCAATGTTGTTGCATGCAAGGTAAGTTTGGCCTCCAAATCACACATTTGATTCCCAATGGTAACAAAATCACCTCAATGATTAATACCCCAGAGCTAGGCAGAACCCCGATTACAAAAATTCAGGTAACAGTTTGCTATATTGGATCAGGAACTGGATATCGAGTAGAAGAAGCGGTGCCATGCAGTCTTTGCGTTGAGATAACCAGTCACATGGTGATGTTGTCACCGAGGCAGTATAAGCTTAGGAAGATTATCGCCCCGTGACGGTGCGAATAAGCAATGTTTTCCGGTAATTCGAACCCGGAGCGGTGGGAATAAGAAACCTTTTCTCGTAATTCGCACCGTAACGGTGTGAATAAGAAAACATTTCTTGTAATTCGCACCTTGGTGGTGCGAATAGAATTTTTTTTCTTTGTAATTCGCCCCAGAGCGATAATTTAAAAATAAGGAAATTTTGCCCGTTGTTTCACACCGTCACCGCGGCAATTAGAGTTAGGCCGATATAGCGATATAGCTTATTATTTATACATGTAGATATATATCAAAAACTTCTCCGCATGTGTGTGTGTGTGTGTGATGGGAAAGGGTATTTTTCTCGTTGTTTCTTTGCGTTTTTGTTGTTGATAATTTGGGATGCTTTTACTCCAAAGAACAGTATTGTTGTGTATTTTTTCATCTATTTTCATCCATTTTTTATAATTGCTGATTTTATATTTTATTGCTTATAATGTTTTTTTCATTTTGTTTTATCTTCAGAGTTACTGCTTTTTTATTTTAGTCATTTTTAGGTTAATATTTGTTTTTTCATTGCTGTATTTTCATTTACTTGTATTTTTTTATTATTGAATTTGTATTATTTTTTGTTCTATTCACTTTTGATATTATTTTTGCATTGGTATTATTTAGTAATTTTTTTTTTAATTTATAAATTGTACTTTTTTTGGAAACAAAGTTTTGGGATGTTATTGAATTGCCTAATTTTTAATTGCTGTTAATTTTGTAAAAAAACATTGATTGAAAGTTTTTCACTAATTATTTTAATTTTTTTTAATTTTCTATCATACAAGCATTGTTCATTTCCAGTTTTACAATGAAAAAGACAGTACCCTGCATGAGCTACCGACAGAAAAAGGTCAAAGGGGGAGAATCTGCCATGAACACAAGAAAACAGAACAGAGTGACCAATCTCTCCTGCAAAGCGAGTGGGCCAGCCTCCACCAGTACAGTTGGCCATTATAATGGATGCAAATTTTCAATAATGTGAAAATGTGAATTACTCCTAGGTGACAGCGGAATATGTAAAGCGCTTTGAACGTTGTGTAAGCGCATTATAAATACTTACATTTCTAAAAAAAAAAAAAGGCCAGACACATTGGCCGCACCGGAGTTCGAACGCGCAACCTTCAGCTAATGAGTCCGCCGTCACATCCACTGGACTATGTACTTCTATTGTATGTCATTGCTATGAGGAAGGCTTCTCATTGATGTTAAATGTTTCAAATTCATGCATGATGAACAGTGACCACTGCTTACTATTAATGTTTCAATGGCTATCAATAAGGAGCATATTTTGCAGTGATTTGACATTGGAACATGTGAAAAACAATTTAAGATTAGCTTACCCCGATATGCTGGGTACGTTACGTCATTGAAAACGTACAAGTACACACTTGACTTGAACTGCTTTGGAAAATAGTCTTTACCGCCTATCAACATGGCATTGAAAACTAGTCGTACTAAACAGAACCACAATGTATAGTCTCAATCTTGATCGATACGCGTTTGTGACAACGGAGATGCAGAATGCTTGTTGCTTTGCCGTATTGTAGTTATAACGTAACGAGATGAATGGTTTGGTATGGTTTAACGTGTCGGTCCAGGTCAGTGTCAGTATAAGTATCAGTTTGGCTCTTCGGGGGGGACCGATAATATAAATCGACTATGTAAATCAAGGGTAGTTACATGACCTCTGCCCAAAGTGGCTATTATTTTTTCAAAGACACGGTAGTATTGTCTAAACAGGACAAAAATTTACCTTTTCCTACTGATTTTCAAAAACCGACGTACGATTGACGATAACGGTGCTTTTTTTTCAAATGTTTGTAAGGTACGTACGTCATTTTACCTTACATGGGTCCCCGAAGCAAAATAATCAACCAATCAATGCCGCAGTCGTGACGTCATAAAATCTTTATTTTTTTCAAAAATTGGCTGTTATTACCATAATAAAATCCTTTTTTAAGATCAACATCTGTATATTGTCTGTATAAGTAATATTCAATGTCCCAGCATGAATCGTGAAAAAATGGGGGTCCTAAGTCTACAAACTGAAAACATAGTCAGCGGCTGCTAAAGACCCTTACCGTGGACTGTAGTGAGCAGACGGATCCCCCCAGTGTTAGTTTTAGCAGGCGACAGCCACTTGGGCGCGGCTGCTTGGGGGGTTATGCGTCAAGTTACTATTTAAATATGAGTAGAGGGAAATCACTGTAAGACGATAAAGACCTGTGGATAAAACAATTAATGACAAATCTTGTATTAATCTATTTTTTAAAACAAAAGAAAGATAGTAACCAGAATAATTGTTGGAGTAAATCGATCTAACGGCAACTTGGAAATGGCGCAATTTGACAGCGGGTTACATATAGCCTTTGTTTCAAAAACCAGTGAACCGGATCAGACAAAAATGGGACGGAATGTACGAAACTAGTTCACCATTCAGAATTAAAATTTGAATAATTTTAGGAATTTTGAAATTATGGCACCAACTGCGAGGGTTACATTTATTTTGGGGCCACTCTGTATTAACAAATCGAAGGGAGTAACCTTAAAATGAATAAAACAATTTACAAGTAGGAGATTATAAAGAGTTTTCTTTAGCTTCCCCAAAATCAGACCTGTGCCTTTTAACAGGGTCTGTACTTCAAATGCCAATGTTTCCAAATTGAGCAACATTTAAAAATTAAATTTGAATCCTCATTTACCGGAAAATGCTTCGTCTCCTTAAAGCTCGCTAAAAAAAAAGCAATCGTTAAAAACATTTAAATGTTGACCTCGTTTAAAATGGCCATCGCAAAGAAAGGGCTCTACTATAAAATTTAAAGTATGGCTAAACTATAATTTTAATGAATAAGTAACCATATCGCCTCCAATATTCATTCTAATGCCCTGCAGTCGACTGTTTATATTGTTGCTTTCGTTAGAAGATCTATTATTTAAATCTTTAAGAGGTAGCCGAATGGAAGGATTAAACTAGAATCAAACGTAAATATAGAAGTGTATCTGAGTGATTCATTTGCGAAATATTATTTCTTGAGAGTTGTGTTCTTATAAAATTTGCTCTAAAAGAATTATACTACTCAGGCAGGTTTATTAATAATAAAGAGTGTAAAATTTAAAGAAAAAGATGAATGCGGCTCAAATCACTCTAGAGTTCATAATGCAGTAACGAAAGGATATATTGACACAGCTGAGGTGGACTTAAGGTCGCTCTCTCTCTCGCACACAAAACAATTGAGGACGGCATGCGTATTGCATCCAGGAAATTTGAAAGATGGACAAAAATCCATTTGTGACAGACAAAAACAAATGTAGGGATTCACGTGATGATTGAAAACAAACAATAGGAGAGGGTAGTATTAAAACTAAGCAGACTCTATTTAGAAGAGGTGGAAATGTGCTGCAACAACTTGAAGAGGAGGAGAAAAAGGAATTACGAGCGTTTTCTTTCAGGGGAACGCGGGGGGGGGAACCTTGGGTGAAACGGGTGGTAAAGGTGCTTGTGCGTGTGTGTATTGGGGTGTGGTGGTCTTTTCATTTTGTTAAGTGTGGTTCTTTCTTTTCATAACAATTGTGTTTCACATTTGTTTTTTTTTTAATAAGCGGGCTAGAGAGAGTATTGATGTAATATTGTCTCTTAAAATAATTGTTTTTTTATGGATACTTGCGAAAACCCATGAAGGTTTCTATGTATCTTTTAGCTCAGATTATGTTCTATAATGCAGGACACCAAGTGGTTGTTTTAAATAAATGATAAATGTCATTCAGAACTTTTGTTTTAATAAATTTCGTCGGGTGTATTGTATTTACATAGTAACGGATGTTAAACAAAATACGATTTTTGTTTCTTAGAAAATCGCCATTTGAAAAATTGCGAACTCTAGAGGGTCCGTTCACCACATCCCCAGATACGATTCAAACAAATCAAATCCGATTTTAGAAACGAAATAATTAACAACTCGGAAATTAATTTTAGCGAATATTCACGAATTCTACTTGATAAAATGGATGTATTACATTGGAAAAGTTAACCATCATATCCGTCACCACCCAAAAAATACTCAAATTACGGTATGATTATGTTCATTAACATAGTGACGGAGTTGAATTTCCGAACCTCTAAAGCGTATTCAGCACCGTCATTATGGAAAACAACAATCGGCGTTTTGCGAACATCCGTTCAAACCAACGTCCGTCATGCGAATACTCAATTGGTTTTATTACATAAGGACGGATGTGAGTGGATTGCCGCGATTCACCGCTTTTAACTAGAAATATAATATAAATTTCAACTGATATTCGATATTTATAAATTAATTACATATTTTGCTTGTGTCATTTATAAATTTAAGATGAGAATATTTACATCAAAAGTATTTAAAAAAGCCTGGTGGGGGGAAATCAAGACTACACTTCTTGACAGAGGTTTTCAACATCCCTCACTATGTTACACCAGTCTCATTAGCAACACGTAAATATGCGAAGTTTCTGATAAGACTTGGATTACCTTCCTTTAATTTTGTAATAAATGATTTAAAAATTCAACATCCGTCACGATGTAATACACCCGACGAATTATATATATAGTATCATGCTTTGTGGGCTAAAACGAGCTTAAGAGTCGGTTTGTTTTTGCTGTATTAGGAAATAGAATTGTTGTGGGCCCACATGAACCTATTGAGGTGTGAAATTTCCCAAAAACAGTGCATGAGGGATGACTTCAATACACCATCGGGGTCCGCTGCTGGCCAATTAACCACAAACTATCGAACCACTTAAGAGTGTGATATTCCCCCCACTATTTAAACTCCGTGTGGAGAGAGGCAAACGAGAGAGAGAAAGTGCCTCACCCCATGTGCACAACAAGTTGGTCGCAGTGGGGCGCGAACCAAGACCTTCAGTCATAGAGATCGGTCGTTTTATCCACCGCCGAACCACAGGTGTCCCGCGTCAATTAAAACCAGTGAGATTAGATATAAGTTACCTTCACACTGTAGCAGAATGATTTGCACAGGTTTTGGAGTGAGAAGATCAGTCTGTGTTCTGTATATTTTATATACACAATTAGTATGGCAGCGATTAAAGAGGGGTCACCCGATCGACCTACCCACTTACTCCATCAAAACGTTTCATATAGTATCCACCACTTAATACACATACTCTCGCTTTCTTAGTCAGTGCTGCAGGAGCCTTGCGTTACCGTAAAGGCCCGAACGAAAGAAACGTTATGTGG
This sequence comes from Ophioderma brevispina, assembly GCA_023653785.1. Classification (NCBI taxonomy): domain Eukaryota; kingdom Metazoa; phylum Echinodermata; class Ophiuroidea; order Amphilepidida; family Ophiodermatidae; genus Ophioderma; species Ophioderma brevispina. The sequence goes on along the minus strand of JAMKCH010084995.1, from coordinate 3,946 downwards.
GATAATGTAAACGTAAGATTTGAGTTTTTGTCTGTTTTACAAGACCGGCGTCTATCGCAAGCCCCAATAAAGGCCATAACGTTATTGACTGCAACGCGTTGCGGAGAAGTAGCGTGTTGAGGTTGCAACGCGTTGTGAAGGCCATTACGGGTCATAACGTATGGCCGCCAAACGCTTGTGGATCTATTTTTGAAATGCCCTCACCAGAAATGCATGATTTTGATTGACCGACGCGCAACGCCGTTGCCAAAAATGTCGCAAACGCGTGCTACTTCTCAAAGCCGTTGCGGCCAAAACGTTATGACCCTTAGGGCTGTGAACCTTCGCAAAGCGTTGTGAGGGTTTGCAGCGCGTTGTGAAGTCGCAACGCGTTGTGAAGGCTGCTTGCAACGCGTTGCGAGTTTCCACCACGGCGTGATAGATTATTTTGCAAATGCAACGCATTGTGGAGTCTAATTTTCGAAAAGTCACAGACAATTCGTTGGGTCAAGTACACATTTATGAACTCCATTTCAATATGCTGAAGGTCAAACTAAAAAATGTAAATTTATTTTATCGGAGTCGCGAAGTCCATTTGTTTTATCAAGGACAGACATTTTACCCTCATGTCTAAATTTATCATTTACCATCACATGACATGCCCCCCCCCCATGGATTGTCATTACTTGTAGCTGTTATGTGAATATTTAGAGAAAAATTATTTTTTGTTTGCTGATAGTTTTGATATTAATAAGCGCATTGATTGTTGATGCAAGATCCCAGGCAATTGCTGCTAAACTCGCATGGAGTTAGAGGTCGTTAGCTTTTCTATCAGTGGCCAATAGGACAAACAAGAGGTCCCTTCACTTTGGGTAAGTAAGAACGAGGCCATTCTTGTCGGATCAAACAGGAAATTAAAGAAGCAAAATGAATTTAATGTACGTGCCAGCAATGACCGATTAAATATGCAACCATCGGTCAAAATATTTGGGCGATCCACATTGGACCATGCCTATCATGGGGAAGTTGTTGGCAAATAGTGATTGAAATTAAAAAAGCGGGGGCAAGACTCCGGTTTCTTTACAGACGAGGCCCAGGAAGCTTCTTGAGCCAAAACATCGCAAAACTTTAGCGTTCAGCTTTGAATCAGTGCATTTTGATTATTATTGATTGTTTTCAGGCCTTTTTAAAAAATCAGAATAAAACTCGCCGTCATAGCAAATAAGATTGTTAATTTATACTTGGTTCTAGAACGCAAGAACAGGTTGGCCGTCGATGAACTTGATAAATTAGCGGCTTCTAAACTTTGAAGATAGGGTCATGTAATTGAAGCTTAACCATGTCTTCAAATTTATAATAACATCTCGCCCACCAAATGTATCAGGTGATCTTTTATAAGTATCAGAGGGCCAAGTATGAGAGGAGGAAGGAGCACAATTCCTTTGGAAATGCTAGTGGGTATTGGTTTTGAGTGTTTCTTATGTTGCCTTGTGTAAGTACCCCCAATGGAAATAAGATGTTGTGGCTTTTGGGGCTATCATTGGTTCCTCATCAGCATGCTTCTTGTAATGTTCCTTTTAACACACATTTTAAATTTTTATTACATTTGAGTAGTAATTTATGTGGATTTAAGTTTGCGTAGGATAATTTGACTGATTACTATGAAAATGAAATGAAAAGAACCGTTGCGGCTTGTGACCGTGAAGTTGGAGTTACCGTATGGAGGGCCTCTTCCTGGTTTTTTGCATTGTTTCTTATTGACTTCTATGTTTAATATCAAATTGATGAACTAGAAATATACGTGACAAGGAATTCCTTGAGTAATTGCTCTTTACTTTCACGTCAGCAACTGCAGGAATGTTAGAATTTCAGAATGTACAATGAATGTAAAAACAAATTGGTAAAAATATGTGATTTTTGTAACAGAATTACTAACACAAGGCAAGCAATTATTTCCTCTCTGGAGTTGAAAACGGACCGCACATCACCATGTTTTGTGTACAAAATATCTAGCATCAAAATGTAAAAGGCATTTAGCTTCTGGTGTTCTGGTGCCAACATGTGGTAAACACCCGTAGGTACAAGTAAGAACCCCAGCCTCCTAGATGAACAACTTTGCTTTTTAACCCCTGTCAATGCTAAAACCAGGTCTACGCAATACAAATACATCCATCTGATAAGAGCTTTGAAGTGAGAGGAATGATGCATGCTGATTATTGTACTGATAACAAAAGCACTATCCGGTAGAGCACTTTGCATCATTGTGTGGTCGCACCCCTGAAGATGGCGTGGTATGCTATGGGCTGAGATGTGTGTAGGGTGAGTTCGTAGACTTGTGTTGTCTTGTTTTGACCATGTGGCCCGATTGGGTATGCACTTTTTTGAGCTCATAGACTAGCAAAGGCAGACCCTGCGGACTTTGTTTAGGGGGGGCGCGGGGGAGGCCGAGGAGAATCTAACGTTTTCATGAAATACGTTCTTGGTTCAATGCTGGACATTCAGGTATCATTACCTTCAAACCAATATGTGAAATTCTTACGGACATACATTTACTGATAGCCCGTGATATTTGGAAGGGGGATTCTTTGATTTAAACACACTTGCAACACACACTAAACACACACATACACATTTCTGAGTACTTTTTTCAGCAAACATTGAAAACCTGCCCCGAAGATAGCAAGCTACATTGCATTCTTGATTTTGTGAATATATTGCATAAATCCGAACTTTGCATTCCGCATTAATACCCACTGGGTATTTTATAACAATGGTACTGTTTAGAAATATACACAAAACAAATGTTCTATTCTTAAAATGAAAGATCATTTCCCAAAAAATTATCAATGTTGCATAAGTTAAGATACTGAAATTACAAAAGAGGTTTGAGAACTGGGTGCTTTTACCTGTAAGGATTACCTCAATTCGCGGATCCCCCCGACTTTTGTGAAAAAAGTGTTTTCAAGACTGAAGATGGCCAAACACAAAGTTCATTAAAACAAATCAATCGTACAAAGTCTCAATAATTAGTAGTTGTAGTTCTAGAAGTAGTTGTTGTTAGTTGCTACATGGTTGCTATCATAGTAAGTATAAAATCTGTAGGAAGATCAAAAAGATTGTCCCGATTGAGTGTTATTTTGATCCGACAAACAATTTTAACCGTAGATTCTTTACAGGGAAACCTGACGGAAAAAGTGCTGTGACCTCCAGGTCCACGGTGCCATGCTAGTCTTCACGTTCCAGTAGCTTCGAAAATTTTGGGGATAACTACCCTAATTCAGATTGCTTTTCTGTAGGAGATTATGATTTCAAGCAGAATGTTAGCTAAAAGGTCCGGTGTTCCATTGAGGAGAAAATGAGTGTCGTATCTCGCCCATTTTGACAGAACGAATGGGAGCAGTATTTCGTGGTGTGAAACCATTAGATACACCTGAAGTGAATAAGCCAATACAAACCTTTTTGTATAAGATAATATTATAGTATTCTGTCGTGCAACGACAGAAATTCAAGCAGGTTTCTCCTCTAGGGAAATCGGCTTGCTGTCCCGGCTTGCGTTTATTCCGTTTGTTTTGTAACAAACGCAATAAACAGGTGGTTATGGTACGTACTAGATAAACTGGGCGGTTGGGCTGAATTCGTGATCATTTCCGCACCGAGACACTTTTGTCTTGTATCAATTGTAAATATCCTGTAATATCGTATCAATGTCCTCCTAGCGTGAGGCCGTAATCTTTCCAAAGTTTAAAGAGGTTTTTCATGATTCACTGACAGCCTGCCCCCTGACTTACCTCAAAAATTTGTTTATACCTACCTGTGACTAATCTGATAGGCAAAACCAAAAAAAATTTCCCCGATCAAAAATTTGTAACTCTTCAAAGTTGACAATCGCATATTGATCGTCCTTCTGTATGGTATCTTCTTATTGAAAATATTAAACCTGGAAAGCAGGTGTCGTTCACTGTGAACT